>WNGS01165523.1:827237-843368 GCA_020271785.1 Procambarus virginalis
ACGGGGTCCCCTCTGATGGGCGGTGGTGGCGGCATGGGAGATGTGTAGTTCCTTTCCTCAGAAGACTTGCTCCTTGATGGAGCCCTCGAGTACAGTCCCCCCTCCCCCTCTCCCCCCCGCCCCCCTCACCTCTCCCCCCTCTCCCCCCGCCCCCTCACCTCTCCCCCCCCCCCGCCGCTATAATGGAGGGGGGGGGGACGGGGCGGGGCTGTAACGTCAGTCTGCAGTGTAATAATTGTTGCAGTAATTAAAGGAATATTAGCACTAATGAGGTGACGAATTATTGTTGCTGCTTGTAGGTATGCCTGTGGGGGGGGGGATGGGTATGCCTGTGTGGGGGGTGGGCATGGGTATGCCTGTGGGGGGGTGGGCATGTGTATGCCTGTGTGTGGGGGTGGGGCATGGGGCATCATGCCACACACACATCTGGACTCTGCCTGGTTCAACCATGACTTAAGATGTGACAATTATCACCTAAATAGTCAACTTTGACTTACAATTCCCGGGTGAGTGGGGGGTGGGGGTGTAGGGGGCCCCACAGGGGGTTGGGGGTGAAGGGGGGCCCACACGGGGCTGGGGAGACCCCGTGCCTCACTGCCGGGGGTGTCCTGGGTCTCACCACAGCAAACTTTATTGTTGTGAATGAATTCATAATTATTAATTGGGGGGGGGGGTCTCCAGCGTGGGGGGGGAGCCTCGATCGTGGGGGGGGGAGCCTCGATCGTGGGGGGGGGCTCCAGCGTGGGGGGAGCCTCGAGCGTGGGGGGGGGGCCAGCGTGGGGGGGCTCCATCAATATTCAACACACACGGACCAAGGATTTGCCATCAGAGAACTGAAGTCAAGCCATAAAGATAGCTTAAGATAACTATTTCAGTGGACAAAGAGACGTGATCACGATTTGAAAGATACTTGCGCAAGCCAGGGGGGGGGGAGAGGGGCCCCAGCCCCACACCTGGTAATTTGCTTGGCATCACCAAACAGCTGAATTGTTTTTATAATAAATATCAGTACATCAAGTGTGAACTGTTCCTCCTAGAATGTGCCTTGTGCGCGTCATTAGAAGTACAAGGTCATCTGCAGGGAGGGGTGGGACCCAGAGGGAGGGGGGGTAGGGGGGATGGGTTGGGGTTACTCGAGGGGGGGGGCAGGACGAAGAGGGGGGTTACTATTGTAGAAGTCTCTGTACTTTTTGTTAAAAGTCCATTATGTAGGATACGCTGCTGCTGCTGCGTATTATGGCGCTCGTCTGACGTTGGTTGTGTAGTAACAACAATAATAATAAGGTACAAGTTCCGTTTTTGTGTTGGCCAACTGCATTCATTTAGCCGAATTAATAATGGCTGATTCGATTAAAGGCGCGTCTCTGATCCTCTCGGACCCGGGTTCGAACCCTCTTCACGGCCCTTGTGGATTTGTTAATAATGGCTTTGTTTTCTGGTGTTTTGAATTACTGTGCATCTGGCGGGCGTCCTACTGTGACCTCTGACCCCCTGTGTGTGACCTCTGACCCCCCCTCTGTGTGACCTCACACTTGCTGTGCCTCAACTCCTGTCTGTTCACATGTATGCCTGTGCAACTGTACAACTCCCAGGTACCTAGTTACTTCTAGGTGAACAGAGGCACCAGGGTGAAGGAAACTGTCCATTTGTTTACGCCTCCACCGAGGATCGAACCCGGAATCTCGGGGACTACGATTCCGAAACGCTGTCCACTCAGCTGTCAGGCGGGTCTTGTGCCGCCGCCGCGGTCCTTCAACTTGACCAGGTGCACAGGAGCGGGGCGGTGTTGTGCAGACCAGGTGTGCACACGGCTCAGGAGGCGGCCATGTCACCCTTGGCCGTCACCCTCGGCCGTCACCCTCGGCCCATGTCACCCTTGGCCGTCACCCTTGGCCGTCACCCTTGGCCGTCACCCTCGGCCCATGTCACCCTCGGCCCATGTCACCCTTGGCCCATGTCACCCTTGGCCGTCACCCTCGGCCCATGTCACCCTTGGCCGTCACCTTTGGCCGTCACCCTCGGCCCATGTCACCCTTGGCCGTCACCCTGGCCGTCACCCTCGGCCCATGTCACCCTTGGCCGTCACCCTTGGCCGTCACCCTCGGCCCATGTCACCCTTGGCCGTCTGGACTAACATCTTGACGAAAGGCCAACTAATTTCCTACTTAACTTTTCTTGCGACGGTAAAGTATTGAGTGTGAGGAAGAATGGTTGTGATGGGGGTGTGGAGCCGTGCGTGACGAGGCCATTACAGCCGTAAGTAGACCATTAGACGCCTGAAACGCCGCTCTGAGACGACTAGAGAGGTGTAAAGGAAGATCTGGCGAGGAGGAGAATACCGGAGACAACGGAGGCTGGAGATGCTTGGACAATGAGGTCAGGGCCGCCTGGCTGGCCCACATGCTGGTGGACCCCCGGGGACCCACATGCTGGTGGACCCCCGGGGGCCCCACATACTGGTGGACCCCCGGGGGCCCCACATACTGGTGGACCCCTGGGCCCAGGTGTCCCACCTCTACCTGGGTGACCAACCTCATCTACCAGCCGCCTCTGGCCAGCACAAGCTCCTCCATGTCAACAGGAAGTGGGGTCTGGCCGCGGGTTTGGGCTTAAGACTCGAGAATTGGGAACCTTCCTATCGCTGACCCCAAAGACCCGTCACCCAGGAATGTATAATACATCATTATAGACCATACTGTAGCGCGAGGTGAGGTTCTGGTGCGTGAGAGAAGCTCGTCTCAGTTCCCAGATGAGGCGATGTATATTCACCAGTACTGTAGTTGAGGGTCGGGTCGCTCTCACACACTCTTTTGTGTTATCACATATACATGGAACATGCCTGAGGGCCAGAACCTACCCAGTAAGATAACATACTGGAGCGAATGATAAAGATAGAAGCAGCATAGAGCCAGTGAGGAGAGGTGCCAGAGACACAGAACACTGGGACATGAGAGACAACAGGTGGTCAGTACTCTCCCAGCAGCCGTAAGAAGTACTGCCGGGACACAAGTGGAAGTGTACAATCTCTGCCTGACCTATCAGGCTGTAGTGGTCATGAGGCTTGCGAGCCGCGCCAAGCAACAGTCTTGTATGGTCTTCATAAGTGGAGTCCGTCCCTAAGGCGGGTATGGATGGTATACCAGTGGTAGCGTGGGTCGTATCCCCCAGGTATACCAGTGGTAGTGGGGGTGGTATCCCCCAGGTATACCAGTGGTAGCGTGGGTCGTATCCCCCAGGTATACCAGTGGTAGTGGGGGTGGTATCCCCCAGGTATACCAGTGGTAGCGTGGGTCGTATCCTCCAGGTATACCAGTGGTAGTGGGGTGGTACCCCCAGGTATACCAGTGGTAGCGAGTGTAGAGTGGGTGGTAGTACCAGTGCACACGTCCACATAGCTTCCTACACTAGCTATGCGTCAGTAGTCGTTCCACCCTAAATGTGCCACTGATGCAACCCCCTAGTGCATGGGGGGGGGCCTCACTCACTCACTCACTCACTCACTCACTCACTCACTCACTCACTCACTCACTCACTCACTCACTCACTCACGCGCACATTCCACACACTGCTCCTCCAGGTGTGCTTGCAAGGAAGAGTTCGACTCCAGGCTCTTCCTTCTGAACGTCTTGGATTAATGCAATGACACGGATCACATCTTAAGTTTACACTGAGGTGTGGTGGGAGACCGGGCCGCAGGACAGTGATCCTCGGGACCATGTGCAGTTAATCTTGAAGGTAATGGAACCTTTAGATATTACCCTTTTCTGAATGCTGACCTTAGTCAACCCCCTCCCCCCCCCCCCTTCCTTGGCCTTCATTGTCACCTTCAGAAGGAATTCAGCCAGAAACAGTATTCACTGGCCTCCCGGACAGTACCTGGATGGTGTTCTGGGAGTTCTACTCCCCAAGCCCGGCCCGGGACCAGGCTTGACTTGTAAGAGTTTGGTCCAACAGGAATGGGTGGGTATGTGGCCCGCAGGCGCACATACCCACCACAGCCCGGTTGGTCCGGCACTCCTTGGAGGAAACAATGTAGTTTCCTCTTGAAGACGTCCACGGTTGTTCCGGCAATATTTCTTATGCTCGCTGGGAGGGTGTTGAACAACCGCGGACCTCTGATGTTTATAAAGTGTTCTGATTGTGCCTATGGCACCTCTGCTCTTCACTGGTTCCATTCTGCATTTTCTTCCATATCGTTCACTCCAGTACGTTGTTATTTTACTGTGTAGATTTGGTACCTATAATTCCAGTATCTTCCATGTGTATATTATTTGGTATCTCTCTCGTCTCCTTTCTAGTGAGTACATTTGGAGAGCTTTGAGACGATCCCAATAATTTAGGTGCTTTATCTCGTCTATGCGTGCCGTATATGTTCTCTGTATTCCCCGGTTGATCTGTATTCCCTCTATTTCAGCAATGTCTCCTGCTCTGAAGGGGGAAGTGTTCCTCCATCTGTGTTTCCAGTGTCCATGTGGCTGTGTGGGAGGGAAGGGTAGTAACCTGGTGGGCAATGCCTTGATATAAAAGACTATGGCATGAAAGGAAGGTCGATGGTGGTGTAGTGGACGACTTGCTCACTCTAGCACGACTACTGGTCGCTTCTCGCTCCGGCGTGTTGGAGGTCGTGTGCACTTGTCTTCCATAAGTACCTGCATTATGCTTGACTGTTGTGGAGTGCACACTGCATACGCGCCCTAAGTGTAGGGTTGGTATGTTCATACGTGTTGGTCACGCCAGTGTTCAACCTCGGTGTAGACAACTATATCACGCCACTTGTTACGGATGGGGGCGTGAAGGGCCACGGGTGGGGGGGGTGAAGGGCCACGGGGGGTGGGGGGGGCGTGAAGGGCCACGGGGGGCCCCATGACCCAGCAACCCGTCCTCGTCGCCGTTCAGAAAAATGGCCCAAACCGTCAAAACAGCGGAGGTTTTATTAAGAATAAAAACACCGTAATAGTGACGTTTTCGTGACGTCGGCAGGTCGGAAGTTTCTGGCTAAGCACTGCACCACACGTGTTTTACCGTGTTAATGGTGAGCTTGGTGTGGGTGTGGGGGGGGAAGGTCTCCTCCCACATACAATATAATCCGTGTTACCGGCCTTGGCAGGCCTGAGAGAGTATAATAAGGCAGCAAGAGGGTGAGGACGCAGGGTGTTGGAGCCTCCAGGACTGCTAACTTTATATACATGTCGGAAGTGTGTGTCCAGGTCCCTGGTGGCGCCTGACGGGCGTGTTGAGCAGCTTCTGGTAGTTCGGTGTTGTCCCGGGCGCCGTCGACCCCCTCGGTGGTGTCCCGGGCGCCGTCGACCCCCTCGATGGTGTCCCGGGCGCCGTCGACCCCCTCGGTGGTGTCCCCGGGCGTCGTCGACCCCCCTCGGTGGTGTCCCGGGCGCCGTCGACCCCCTCGGTGGTGTCCCGGGCGCCGTCGACCCCCTCGGTGGTGTCCCGGGCGCCGTCGACCCCCTCGGTGGTGACCCGGGCGCCGTCGACCCCCTCGGTGGTGTCCCCGGGCGCCGTCGACCCCCTCGGTGGTGTCCCCGGGGGCCGTCGACCCCCTCGTTGGTGTCCCGGGGCCGTCGACCCCCCTCGTTGGTGTCCCGGGCGCCGTCGACCTCCCTCGTTGGTGTCCCGGGCGCCGTCGACCCCCCTCGTTGGTGTCCCGGGCGCCGTCGACCCCCCTCGTTGGTGTCCCGGGCGCCGTCGACCCCCCTCGTTGGTGTCCCCGGGCGCCGTCGACCCCCTCGGTGGTGTCCCGGGCGCCGTCGACCCCCTCGTTGGTGTCCCGGGCGCCGTCGACCCCCTCGTTGGTGTCCCCGGGCGCCGTCGACCCCCTCGTTGGTGTCCCCGGGCGCCGTCGACCCCCTCGTTGGTGTCCCGGGCGCCGTCGACCCCCTCGTTGGTGTCCCGGGCGCCGTCGACCCCCTCGTTGGTGTCCCCGGGGGCCGTCGACCCCCTCGTTGGTGTCTCCGGGGGCCGTCGACCCCCTCGTTGGTGTCCCGGGCGCCGTCGACCCCCCTCGTTGGTGTCCCGGGCGCCGTTGACCCCCTCGTTGGTGACCCGGGCGCCGTCGACCCCCTCGGTGGTGACCCGGGGCGCCGTCGACCCCCTCGGTGGTGTCCCCGGGGGCCGTCGACCCCCTCGGTGGTGTCCCCGGGGGCCGTCGACCCCCTCGTTGGTGTCCCGGGCGCCGTCGACCCCCCTCGTTGGTGTCCCGGGCGCCGTCGACCCCCCTCGTTGGTGTCCCGGGCGCCGTCGACCCCCCTCGGTGGTGTCCCGGGTGCCGTCGACCCCCTCGGTGGTGTCCCGGGTGCCGTCGACCCCCCTTGGTGGTGTCCCGGGTGCCGTCGACCCCCTCGGTGGTGTCCCGGGTGCCGTCGACCCCCCTCGGTGGTGTCCCGGGTGCCGTCGACCCCCCTCGGTGGTGTCCCGGGTGCCGTCGACCCCCTCGGTGGTGTCCCGGGTGCCGTCGACCCCCCTCGGTGGTGTCCCGGGCGCCGTCGACCCCCTCGGTTGTGTCCCGGGCGCCGTCGACCCCCTCGGTGGTGTCCCGGGTGCCGTCGACCCCCCTCGGTGGTGTCCCGGGTGCCGTCGACCCCCCTCGGTGGTGTCCCGGGTGCCGTCGACCCCCCTCGGTGGTGTCCCGGGAGCCGTCGACCCCCTCGGTGGTGTCCCGGGCGCCGTCGACCCCCTCGGTGGTGTCCCGGGCGCCGTCGACCCCCTCGGTGGTGTCCCGGGCGCCGTCGACCCCCTCGGTGGTGTCCCGGAGCTCCCCTTCACATTTGTTTAAAAGTTTTGTCAACTGAATACCTTGGGTCTTCGTATGTGGGTGTGTGGAGGCGGTCTTCATGTCCGAGCCGGCGACCTGGCTCCTGGTCTGTGGTCCTCCCAAGAGGCCTGACGGCTGAGTGGACAGCGCTCGGGATTCGTAGTACTAAGGTTCCGGGCTCAATCCCCGGCGGAGGCGCCAACAAATGGGCAGTTTTTCACACGGATGCCCCTGTTACCTAGCAGTAAATAGGTACCTGTGAGTTACAGCTGCTACGGGCTGCTTCCTGGTGGGGTGTAACAAAATGGCCTGGTCGAGGACCGGGCCGCGGGGACGCTAAACCCCGAAATCGTCTCAAGGTAACCTCGCGTTGTGTACTTTTGGAGTACAGGATAAAATGGTATATATGGCCGGTTGAGGTCTCCTAGTACAGGGTGGGGGTCGCCTTGTTCATCTTGTGAGGGTTCCGGGGATCAGTGGCCCCACAACCCAGTTTCTGCCCAGACCACGTAAAAGTGCGTATTTTTATCTTGGTTTGTGACCAGGATATTTCTAGTGCTACTTTGCCTAGTTTCTGGTGCACTGATTTAGGTTTGCATAGTGTTGTTCTCAGCTTATGTCTGCGAGGTCTTAGTCTATTAGTACAGTCAACAAACTGTCGTACCTACCAGAGGACCCACAACAGAAAACGGGACAGTGTCACTTTCGCCAGCCGCTTCCATTGTCTAGTATGACGAAGTCTGGGCTTAGGTAGAGTATGTCAAAATGCGACGCTCTATTAGGAGGACGGGCGCTCGGTTGTGCCCGTCCTGTGTGGTACTGATGGTAGTCCTTCTCACCCACAGTGTGGCATCAGTGATGGCAGTCGTGCCGCAGGTGGCACGCGCCTCAGTACAGGGGGGTGTGGCATAATTCATCGCTTAGTTTCGTATAACAGGAAAAGCGTCATTCTTAGACACGGAGAACAATCAAATTAACATCATGCATCGATGAAAACCCGTAGAAGCCGTGACGAGGATTCGAACGTGCGTGCTGGGTACTCCGCTAATTTACTCCTTTTCGCATCATTGTTCGGATATGCCACGCGTGTCAGAGCGTGTCTGTCAGTCCGTCAGTGGCGACACATGCAGACAACTTCTCATTCTTGTAATTAGTACAATATATAACCTTGGAAGTTTCCCCAGTTATTATTGAAGCCATCCTTAAACATCGTGGTTGGTGAGGTTGTTGACACGGCCGGGCACACGGGCCGAGAGGTTGTTGACACGGCCGGGCACACGGGCCGAGGGGTTGTTGACACGGCCGGGCACACGGGCCGAGAGGTTGTTGACACGGCCGGGCACACGGGCCGAGAGGTTGTTGACACGGCCGGGCACACGGGCCGAGAGGTTGTTGACACGGCCGGGCACACGGGCCGAGAGGTTGTTGACACGGCCGGGCACACGGGCCGAGAGGTTGTTGACACGGCCGGGCACACGGGCCGAGAGGTTGTTGACACGGCCGGGCACACGGGCCGAGAGGTTGTTGACACGGCCGGGCACACGGGCCGAGAGGTTGTTGACACGGCCGGGCACACGGGCCGAGAGGTTGTTGACACGGCCGGGCACACGGGCCGAGAGGTTGGTGCCTACCAACAACTGCTCGGCCGTAACCGGGTTGTTGTAAACTCTGATCCTTCCCAAGTCGAGAGATCCACAGCCTCGGTGGAAATGCAATGAAGTGTTTAAGGGAAGATAAATACAATGATAGCATAAAATTACCCCGTATTATTAAGCATAATTAATACTGTATACATTCCTGTGAGGAGGTCTTCCAGGGCCCCAGTGACTAGCACGCTCCAGCAGACACGGCCACACGTCCAGCAGACACGGCCACACGTCCAGCAGACACGGCCACACGTCCAGCAGAGTACTGCTTTACTCTCTGCTGCCAGACACCACTGCCTCACCACCTCCCACAACAGCAGACTACAAGATGGGGGAACATTATTAATGGGAGGGTCAACTCTCACTCTGAACCTGGATCATAGATGGCGCTGAAGTTAGTCACCTCGGTATAGGCCGGTGTCCGGTATAGGCGGGGTGTCCGGTAGGGTCTGGCGGCGAGGGAAGCAGTCGAGCACAATGTGGGCCAGTTACGTGAAGGTGACTGTACTGCTGTCGGTACACCGGTTGCAAGGACCGCCTTTCCAGTTCTTGGTGGAGGGAGAAACATCGTGAATGTTAAATTATCTCGTTAACTTGTGTTGAATAATCGTGTTAGAGGAGGAATTAGCGATGGCCAAGCTGGGGTGTGACGGCCCTCGGGTCATCAGTGTGTGGCGGGGGCCGCCCAGGCGTCTTAAGAGGTGGCGGGGCGCTGGAGCCATACCCTTCTTATCCTGCCTGACCTCCAGGCCAGGCTGGGGTCAGCAGTAATGGCAGCATGGAGGACGGCAGTGTCCTGCCTGACCTCCAGGCCAGGCTGGGGTCAGCAGTAATGGCAGCATGGAGGACGGCAGTGTCCTGCCTGACCTCCAGGCGAGGCTGGGGTCAGCAGTAATGGCAGCATGGAGGACGGCAGTGTCCTGCCTGACCTCCAGGCCAGGCTGGGGTCAGCAGTAATGGTAGCATGGAGGACGGCAGTGTCCTGGCTGACCTCCAGGCCAGGCTGGGGTCAGCAGTAATGACAGCATGCAGGACGGCAGTGTCCTGGTTGACTCTTGGTCTCACTAACAGTATTCCACTCAGATAAATTTCCCAAGCTGGTCATAATGGATAAAATGTTAAAACATATTAGGCAGTATCATGCGGGTACCATGAACGTACCATGTGGATACAATGTACATGTCATGCGGGTACCATGAA
Organism: Procambarus virginalis; assembly: GCA_020271785.1. Classification (NCBI taxonomy): domain Eukaryota; kingdom Metazoa; phylum Arthropoda; class Malacostraca; order Decapoda; family Cambaridae; genus Procambarus; species Procambarus virginalis. The sequence goes on from WNGS01165523.1 coordinate 836,850, forward strand.
CGTACCGTGTGGATACAATGTACATGTCATGCGGGTACCATGAACGTACCATGTGGATACAATGTACATGTCATGCGGGTACCATGAACGTACCATGTGGATACAATGTACATGTCATGCGGGTACCATGAACGTACCATGTGGATACAATGTACATGTCATGCGGGTACCATGAACGTACCATGTGGATACAATGTACATGTCATGCGGGTACCATGAACGTACCATGTGGATACAATGTACATGTCATGCGGGTACCATGAACGTACCATGTGGATACAATGTACATGTCATGCGGGTACCATGAACGTACCATGTGGATACAATGTCATGCGGGTACCATGAACGTACCATGTGGATACAATGTACATGTCATGCGGGTACCATGAACGTACCATGTGGATACAATGTACATGTCATGCGGGTACCATGAACGTACCATGTGGATACAATGTACATGTCATGCGGGTACCATGCGGGATTTATGTGAAATTTCACATGGCTAAAATATCCACAAATTAGAGATTGTTCATGAACTAAATACTTAATGTCGGGCAGGGATTGGTGGGGGTGGGGGGTGGGGGGGGGGTGGGGGGTGGGGGTGGTGGGGGGGGGGGGTGGGGCGGTGGGGGTGGGGTGGGGGGGTGGGGGGGGGGGGGGGGGGGGGAGGATGTGGTGGCATAAGACGGACCAAACCAACCACCAGTCAGCTGGGGAAATCCCAGCAGCTTGGCGGCCTGACCTAGCTCCTGGGATTTAGCTCAGGGTGAAGGAGATGGGGACCCCACCAGGGCTCTACCTGGCAGCTGCCCCGCGCTGTACCACGTGCTTCAGCTCCTCACTACCCATCCACATGGGGGGTTCTGTGGTTGTGTTCAGCTTCCTCTAAACTATCGACATCCTTTACACTGCCAGACACTTGTCTTTCAAACAATGGCTTCCGGTTGTCTTTGGTCTTAATTGTCTTTTGATATAAAGTTGTCTGCTGCGTTGTCTATCAGGTCTTCTTCTTATTTCTTTGTCTTGTTCATTGCGTTTTTCTCTCTGCCAGCTTCTCTTCCTTGTTGTCTGCTCCCTCTGTTGCTGAGGAAGTCCCAGGCGAGTATACTGTGGCTGCTTGTCCCAGACGAGTATACTGTGGCTGCTTGTCCCAGACGAGTATACTGTGGCTGCTTGTCCCAGACGAGTATACTGTGGCTGCTTGTCCCAGACGAGTATACTGTGGCTGCTTGTCCCAGTAGTATATCGTATAGTGTTGCGTGTGCCTCACTTGGTGAAGATTAGATCCAGTTTGAGTGGGTCATCATCCCACCTATTGTGTGGTTTTGGAAAATCTTCTGGAAACTCTACTAATTATCTCCTTAACTCAACCGCGGGTCCAGTCTCTGAAGCGCCTATACTCACCGTTCCTTTCTAATATACGCATCGTAGCCCGAGGCTCGGTATCGTAGTATCATGACGGATATCGTAGCCCGAGGCGAGGTATTGTAGTATCATGCCGGCATCGTAGCCCGAGGCGAGGTATCGTAGTATCATGACGGATATCGTAGCCCGAGGCGAGGTATCGTAGTATCATGACGGATATCGTAGCCCGAGGCGAGGTATTGTAGTATCATGACGGATATCGTAGCCCGAGGCGAGGTATCGTAGTATCATGACGGATATCGTAGCCCGAGGTGAGGTATCGTAGTAGCATGACGGATATCGTAGCCCGAGGCGAGGTATTGTAGTATGACGGATATCGTAGCCCGAGGCGAGGTATCGTAGTATCATGACGGATATCGTAGCCCGAGGCGAGGTATCGTAGTATCATGACGGATATCGTAGCCCGAGGCGAGGTATCGTAGTATCATGACGGATATCGTAGCCCAAGGCGAGACTGGTCTGGGAGACGCTGAAGGAACTTGATATCTTCCAAGCGTCTTTGTGTTAATAAATTTGTTTGACTTGCATGAAAGTGTTCAGAACACGCCCAGCCTGGCACAGAAGCCTTCCACATCTTTTATAAATGGTTTACGTCCATTAAAATAGATTATTGAAACCGCTGCTGAAGTCAGAATGTGTTAATCTGATGGTACCATGAAATAGTCCAGAGTTAAAAGTTCTGTAACCTCAGGGTACAGTTCTTGTATCACTGCTTTTCATTATTCTCATATCAGATATAAAAATAAGTCACAGCTTCGTGTCATCCTTTGCAGATGACACACATATCAGCATGACAATTACTTCTGTAGAAGACATTGAACAACTAAAAGATGATATTAAAAAGTTTTCGTCTGGGCAGCAAAAAAAAGTTAACTGAATTCCAGGTGCTTAGGTATGGTAAAAATGAAGACTTTAAACATAATACTGGGTACAAGACACAATCAAATCTGCCCATAGTAAGAAAGCAATATTTAAAGAATTTGGGAATAATGATGTCTGACGACCTAACGTTTAGGGAGCATAACCAAGCAAATATTGCGTCAGCCAGAAAAATAATAGGATGGATTACGAGAACTTTCAAATCCAGGGATCCCATCACAATGGTTGTACTCTTCAAGTCACTTGTGTTGTCCCGTCTTGAGTACTGTTCAGTACTCGCTTCACCCTTCAGAGCAGGAGAGATTGCTGAAATAGAGGGAATACAGAGAACATATACGGCACGCATAGACGAGATAAAGCACCTAAATTATTGGGATTGTTAGAGCTCTCAAAATGTACTCTAGAAAGGAGACGAGAGAGATATAAAATAACATGTACATGAAGAATATGATCCAGATGCTAAATCTACACAGTAAAATAACAACGTACTGAAGTGAACGATATGGAGGGAAATGCAGATTATAACCAGTGAAGAGCAGAGGTGCCATAGGCACAATCAGAACACTGTATGAACATCAGAGGTCCGCGGTTGTTCAACGTCCTCCCAGCAAGTACAAGAAATATTCTGGGAACAAAAGTGGAAGTCTTAAAGATGTTTGTTTTTTATTTATTTAGCTACTCTGAACAAAAGTTGCAAGTAGGACAGGCTATGGCGAACCCGTAGTGGACTTACCTGGCACAGGAGCGGGACTGTAACAGTAAAGATAAAAACTGGTCCGGGAAGAAGTTCAGGACCAACCGGGCTGTGGTGGGTATGTGGGCCTGTGGGCCGCTCCAAGCAACAGCCTGTTGGACCAAGCTCTCACAAGTCAAGCCTGGCCTCGGGCCGGGCTTGGGGAAGTAGAACAACTACCAGAACCCCATCAAGGTACAGGTACACCTTGGGAAATTAGTTTCCCAAATAATAATCCCTTCATCACTCAAAGTTCAGCCGAAGATGAAGCATTGATTTCATGTGGGGAGGTCATCACTGAAGCATTAATAATGAGGCTCTCAAACTCTCCACACTACTGGGTCCCTACACCGCCCCGGGGTGCAGCTGGAAGTGCAGTTGTCCTCACAATGAGTGATGGATCATACATAGAGTATTTACCATGCAGATGGAGGCGTTTGTCATTCTCCTTAAACAAATGTGTCCTTTGACATGGAGACATTATGTGAAGTATGTTGTTTATCCCCAACGTCACGCGACGCCTCAACACACGGCTGTGACTGTCTGAAGGGACTTATGGCACCATACAAGTTATTGACGATGGTATCATGCTGTCATGATGGTTCCAAATGCATGATGAGGCTGACTCATCAGCCGAAGTCTTCATTGAGGAGTGGATTATAACCTTAGCTTGAGAACGAGAATCTCGTGGACAAAACTACTATTACTGCAGGTCTTAACATCATAGATCAAAGTAACATTTCTACCATGCAAGAAGAACCACATTTGTGAATCGTCCATTAACATGAGCATCATTTTGATGTTGGTTCTGCAAGTGCCTGCCCCGCCTGGGCCCTCGGACCTCACCAGGGGTGCTGGGTACCTCCACTACTCCCATCTTCACTGCCTCGCTTTCCAGTTGAATGTGAACACTTGCAACAGTTGAGAGAGCTCCCGTCACTGGTGTCGAGGGAGTGTGTGTTCTACAAGTATTGACCAAACATCCTAGCAGTGTGGGGGCCCAAGTGTAGCGGCCTTACGTCCTCACACTTACTGACCTCGTGACGGAAGAGGTTTTCCCTGCTGCCCTGCGTGTGGGCGTGTGGCCTCTGCATGGGGGCCCCTGCGTGGGGGGCCCCTGCGTGTGGGCGTGGGGGGCCCCCTGCGTGTGGGCGTGGGGGGCCCCCTGCGTGTGGGCGTGGGGGGGCCCCCTGCGTGTGGCGTGGGGGGGCCCCTGCGCGTGGGCGTGGGGGGGCCCCTGCGCGTGGGCGTGGGGCCCCTGCGTGTGTGACCCTGCATAAGACAATTTAAAATAGAAGTTTGCAAGTTAAACGCGCATATAAAAGGTTTGGCCTATAGACCATTGGTGTTGCAAACAGTTGGACTGCCGGCCGGAGCCTGTGTGTGTAGGCTGCATAACCTAGTTACACACGCGCACACAGGGTGGGCGGCCAGGGACTTCCACTCTGGAAAATTGTGCTGAAAGTTTTTTTACTGTCAGTGTGTCGCTGTCCACTACGGTCAAGGTTTTGTACAGTAAGTGTTCCAACGCCCGTCCAGCACCGGTGAGGTGCTGATGTGCTTGATGGACGGCAAGCCTCGTGGACGGGCAGGACGGGAATTGTCAGGGGAAAGCGTCAAGTCATTGCCACTATATAGGAGGGGGTCAGGGGAAGGATTTGGGATGGGACGGAGGGAAAGGAATGGTGCCCAACCACTTGTGGACGGTCGGGGGATTGAACATCGACCTGCATGAAGCGAGATGTGCTTGATGGACGTGAAGCCGGAAGACATCCTCCCCCCCCCACCTCTGAAGTGATAGAGAAAGGGACAAGAAAGAGTGCAGTAGGAAACCTTTTGAGTGAAAGTGGTGGTGGTAGGGGCTACCACCACCACCACCACCTAACACCACCACCACCAGCGACCACCACCACCACCACCACCACCACCAGCGGCGACCACCACCACCACCACCAGCGACCCACCACCACCACCACCACCAGCGGCGACCACCACCACCACCACCACTACCACCTAACACCCGTGAGGCAACTCCTCAACCCGTCTAGGCTAACTACCCTCAGTCTTGCCTAACGGTAACTGCTTGTTGGTAGTTAACGTGTTGTCAGACCCGTGAAGCAATGCCTCCTGCTGTTTGGCCCTGGGGGGGGGGGTGTTGACGGGTTCCCATCCCCCCCGGGGTGTGTTGACGGGTTCTCCCTGGTGTTGTACGACTCATACATGGACCTCACAAGCGCCTCCTGGTGTCAGCATGGATCATTTTGATACAGAATGTGCCAGTGGCAGTTTGCTGTACAACACAATTTCTAGTGGATCAGCTGATTGAGTGAAATAAGTTAACCCCATTCACAGGCGGGAAGCCTTTTTTGGGGTGACCGACGTCCCCTGAGGCCAAGCCCTGACCTTACCTACGCTGCCACTCTCATCACTCTCATCGCTCCCGGAAACCCATTTACCACAAGGTGGAGAGGCATGAGGTGAAAGGACACTGTAGCCCTCAGTTAGTTCTGCCGGGATAGCAGAGCTCCGAAGGGTCGTCCAGACTACCACTGTTTATCTTGGCCGGCAAGGCGGCGCCCCTGGGGACAAAATGTGTGTGTTTGATGGCCACTTTTCCCTGCCCATGGCTGGGTCCGCCCCAAGACCTTGACACACATTTCAGCGGCCGGATAAGGAGCCAGGTAAGTAGCCCCTCCTGGTCTGGCATGTGGAGGCGGGCACGGTGGCGCACTGCTTCCTCCGCGGCGCTGTTTACACAAATGGAGGTTTAATGTCGAGAAGACTCCGGCGGGGAGTTGATTATCTAGGGAGGGAGGCCAGTGTAGCGGGGGAGGCAACTCTACACCCAAAGTCCGACCTGGCTCGACTTGGGATAACTTGGTCCAGCAGACTGTGCTTATAGCGGCCCGCATATCCACCATACAACCCGGTTGGTCCGACACTTCTTCCAGGAACTTGTTTCGTTGTATCTTGTACCTCTACTTTTGTTCCAGCAAACTGTGTGTGTTAGCGTAGCCGTGAAAGACTGATAATGGCAGTGTCCTCTGGTTGTTCCTGCAGCACCTCGGGTTACCCTGAAAACTCCACTTCGGTCTTACTCTGCAGTTCCTACCTTGTCCTTCACTACAGTGGTATTTCAGTATGCAAATTTGGGACCGGGCCGTGTGGTGATGGAGACAGAGCGCCGGGAGACCGCCCCGTCAACTTGACTGCTGCCCCTCTTGACTGACAAGTATATATATGCCGTCTTGACGGAGGTGGAGAGTGGACGCGAGGTAATCTCCCGCCATCCTTGAGGGCGCCTCTATCTTGTCTGACGAGGAACATTCAAAGGAGCCTTTTGACTTGTAGGAAAAGTGGTTATTGTGTTGTTGAGAGCGGCATTGAAGGTAAGATAATCCCAGTCATGTCATCTTTGTAATGTTAGTGGTGTGGCCGTCAGCCTTGACTGGTGAGAGTTGACAGGGCTCTGGCACCACTCT
>WNGS01165523.1:874219-889157 GCA_020271785.1 Procambarus virginalis
TCAACCCCAACACCTTCGAGACCTACGTCTTCCCGCACTTCTTCGGCGGCCCTGTCGTCAGCAACGACAGTGTCGTGGAGAGTGTCCAGGCGCTCTCTATCTTCTACTGGCTCAAGACCAACACTCCCAAGCAAGACGCTGAGTAAGTGTCGCTCCTGCCTGTGTTTGGGGCCTCCTTGTGTAGGGTTAGTGTGGGTGTAGGTCCCTGGAGGCGTAGGGTGGCCATGGTGGGTCTCTCTGGGTGTAGGGTGGGCATGGTGGGTCCCCGGGGTGTAGGGTGGGCATGGTGGGTGTGGGTCCCTGGGGTGTATGGTGGGTGTGGGTCCCCGGGGTGTAGGGTGGGCATGGTGGGTCCCCGGGGGTGTAGGGTGGGCATGGTGGGTCCCCGGGGGTGTAGGGTGGGCATGGTGGGTCCCCGGGGGTGTAGGGTGGGCATGGTGGGTCCCCGGGGGTGTAGGGTGGGCATGGTGGGTCCCCGGGGGTGTAGGGTGGGCATGGTGGGTCCCCGGGGGTGTAGGGTGGGCATGGGGGTCCCGGGGGGTGTAGGGTGGGCATGGCGGGTCCCCAGGGGGTGTAGGGTGGGCAGGTGGGTGTGGGTCCCCGGGGGTGTAGGGTGGGCATGGTGGGTGTAGGTGTGGTGCACTAACACCCTTTATCTCTCCCGCCATAACAGCGCCGCGCGGTGGGAGGACGCACTTCTTGCCGCAATGTTCGACAGGGACTCGGGATGCGTGAAAGTGGCCAGGTTCGTATCCCGCACGCTGGAGACGGAGCTGGAGAACAACACCAAACTCCGTGGTGCCGTCTTCGGGTGACGCTGGCCATCATGGTGTTGTTCAGCGTGTGTTCCGTGATGATGGGGGGACTGGGTGAGGACCCAAGCCCTGGCTGGGGCTGATGGGGGTCATCTCCGCCGGCCCGCCTGTGCCGCCGCCTTCGGCTTCCTCATCTACCTCGGCGTCGAGTTCATCGGCATCAACATGGCGTCGCCCTTCCTCATGCTGGGTGAGTAACCGCCCTCTTGGCGCCAGTTTTGAACTTTGTTGTTGGGTCTTGGACGCGGGCGGCCTGCTACCGTTGGGTGTTACACTCTAGTGTTACTGTGGCCTTCCCCAGGAGTGTAGAGGTGTACCTCTAGTCACGTCGCTGGAAGACAGGAGAGCTCTGGGAGACATGATCACCACATACAAAATTCTCGGGGAATTGATTGGGGGGACAAGGATGGATTATTTAACACGGGTGGTACATGAACAAGGGGGGGGGGGACAGGTGGAAGCTGAGTACCAAATGAGCCACAGACACATTAAAATGATTTTTTTCTATCTCGGTAGTTAACAGATGGAATGCATTAGGCATGATGTGGTGGAGGCTGACTCCATACAGTTTCAAGTGTAGATATGATAGAGCCCAGTAGGCTGAGGAATCTGTACACCTGCTGATGACGGGACTAAAGAGCTAGAGCTCAACCCTCACAAGCACAACTAGGCGAGTGTGGGATGGGTAATGGTTCCCCCCCCACTCCCCCCAGGGTGTGGGGGGGGCGGCATATATTGAACCTGAACCACTAAGGTTAGTTGTATACACTGGAGAACAAGCAAATTAGCCTCGCACTATGCTAAGCCTTTCACCGTTTTAAACGCCCAAATAGTCATTAGTTTTCTTCAGGGATATTCCTGCGCGGGCCCGAAGCCTCTGGCTGGCCACTGGGCGGGCCCTAAGCCTCTGGCTGGCCCACTGGGCGGGCCCTAAGCCTCTGGCTGGCCCACTGGGCGGGCCCTAAGCCTCTGGCTGGCCCACTGGGCGGGCCCTAAGCCTCTGGCTGGCCCACTAAATGTTGCTTGTTTCTGTTTTACTTGGGCGGAGTATGAGTATTTGACTCGTATGGTCGCTTCAGTAAGATTTATCCATTAGTTGACCGTCCTGAGACTTATCAGCAACATTGATGTGAGCAGACAAGGGCTCACACCTTCAAGCCACCTTAGAGTACAGAAAACAGCAGATGGTTTTTTTCACCCACAGGGTGGAACCGCCTACCCGCCGAAACCGTCAAGGCCAATGCGAAACACACCTTAACAAATCTTCTAACAATGGGAGGAAATTTGATGTCTGTCCCTGTGGAAGCCACTATAGATGGCCTTCAGGCACGGTCAGGTAGATTACCATAAGCATATAAACATCAGAGGTCCGCGGTTGTTCAACGTCCTACCAGCGACTATAAAAAATATTGCCGGAACAACCGTGGACATCTTCAAGAGAAAACTGGACTGTTTTCTAAAGAAGTTCCGGACCAGCCGAGCTGTGGTGGGTATGTGGGCCTGCGGGCCGCTCCAAGCAACAGCCTGGTGGACCAAGCTCTCACAAGTTGAGCCTGGCCTCGGGCCGGCTTGGGGAGAAGAAGAACTCCCAGAACCCCATCAAGCAGGTATCAAGCACAGTACACATTGAGAGTGTTTAACATTTCTATGCTCGCCGCCACGGGTCCACGACTCCTAAACTCCACTTTTATAAAGAAATCCCAAGTTCAGTAGCACGATCCCTCGTGTAAGATTGAGAACAATCTGGGATTCAAGCAACACTGCCACACCCCCCTCCCCAGCAACACCCCCTCCCCAGCAACACCCCCTCCCCAGCAACACCCCCTCCCCAGCAACACCCCTCCCCCGCAACACCCCCCCCCGCAACACTGTACGAGGGAGAAATAAAGGGAAGGGAACTATCAGGAGAAATCGGCAAGCTATTAGGACTATATAGCACTGTGAAGGGGTCAGGATAAGGATTTGGGATGGGACGGCGGAAAGGAATGGTGCCCAACCACTTGGACGGTCGGGGATTGAACACAGGCCTGCATGAAGCGAGACCGTCGCTCTACCGTCCTGAAGCAAGGCGATGTGTAAGAATGAGGCCGGTCGCACTATCACACAATTCAAGTCTTGAAAGACTTGAGTCAAATTACCAGTTTTATGAAGAACAATGAACTTAACACTCCAGGTCGACATGGATTTAGAACGTGAAGATCCTGTCTTCCGCAGTTACTCAACTACTGTGACAAGATCATAAAAGCATTTGAGACAAAATGCGCATTGCATGCCAACTTTGTCAACACATTTTGCAAGTGTGACCATGGAAGGGAAGGGAACTATCAGGGGGAAAGCACCAAGTCATTACGACTATATGGCACTTGGAAGGGGTCAGGATAAAGATTTGGGATGGGACGAGGGGAAAGGAATGGTGCCCAACCTCTTGGACGGTCGGGGATTGAACGCCGACCTGCATAGAGTATACAATAACCTGTCAAGCCTCGGGCAGGGGTGGGGGCGGTCAAGCCCCGTACCCAGGACACGGCACCTTCTCTCACACGCACACCACATGTCCATGTTCTTGAGGATAACGTCATGGCGACGTTCATATAGTGAACATAACAAAGATAACATTGTATCGGCCAAGAACACCATAAAGGGTGGCTGATGAACACCTCCAGTACCAGGTAATACCCGAGTGTTCACGCCTCGCTTACATCACTTGTGTTCTCTTGAGTACTGCTCGGTACCCCCCCCCCTTCACACAGGGAGACATCTGACTTATTACAGCATAATATAGAGAACACATAACGGCATACACGAGCGCATACAGCATACACAAGCGCATAACGGCGTACACGAGCGCATAACGGCGTACACGAGCCCTTACGGCATACACGAGCGCTTAACGGCATACACGAGCGCTTAACGGCATACACGAGCGCATACAGCATACACGAGCACATCGTAGTAATACATTTTCAGAGACTGTAATCAAGGGGGGGGGGAATACTGTAAGATCTGACCCAAACAATTAAGGGCAAAATAACCGGTCTCCGTGGCGCAGTGGTAACACACTCGCTCGGCGCTTTGTACCTGGGTTCGTATCCTGGCCTGGGGAGGGTCGACCGGGCACCAATCCTTAACTGTAGCCTCTGTTCCCTCAGTATTGAATGGTTACCTGGTTGTAAACCGATTTAGCGGGTCGTATTCCGGGGAACATTAGGATTAAGCACCTGCCTGAACCTGTGAGAGCGTGGCTGTACCAGAGTGTAATAACTTTTGTGTATATAAATGCATAATACTGCTAGTTACGACGACGTCGAATACTGCCAGTGAAGAGGAGAGGCACCACAGGCACAGAGAACACTGTATGAACATCACAGAACATTAGGGCCGAAGTTGAACGCTTCACGGCTGTTCAACCTCGGCCCATATATAAGTAGTGTGAGGGACGCAAGTTGACCTGGCCAGAGAGTAACACAAGTGTCTGGAAGTGGACGTGTTATCCTGCTGGCTCCCTCGGGCACACTGCAGGGTGTAGGGTACGACACCCTCGGGCACACTGCAGGGTGTAGGGTACGACACCCTCGGGCACACTGCAGGGTGTAGGGTACGACACCCTCGGGCACACTCCAGGGTGTAGGGTACGACACCCTCGGGCACACTCCAGGGTGTAGGGTAGGACACCCTCGGGCACACTCCAGGGTGTAGGGTACGACACCCTCGGGCACACTCCAGGGTGTAGGGTACGACACCCTCGGGCACACTGCAGGGTGTAGGGTACGACACTCGGGCACACTCCAGGGTACGACACCCTCGGGCACACTCCAGGGTGTAGGGTACGACACCCTCGGGCACACTCCAGGGTGTAGGGTACGACACCCTCGGGCACACTGCAGGGTGTAGGGTACGACACCCTCGGGCACACTCCAGGGTGTAGGGTACGACACCCTCGGGCACACTGCAGGGTGTAGGGTACGACACCCTCGGGCACACTCCAGGGTGTAGGGTACGACACCCTCGGGCACACTCCAGGGTGTAGGGTACGACACCCTCGGGCACACTCCAGGGTGTAGGGTACGACACCCTCGGGCACACTCCAGGGTGTAGGGTACGACACCCTCGGGCACACTCCAGGGTGTAGGGTACGACACCCTCGGGCACACTGCAGGGTGTAGGGTACGACACCCTCGGGCACACTGCAGGGTGTAGGGTACGACACCCTCGGGCACACTGCAGGGTGTAGGGTACGACACCCTCGGGCACACTCCAGGGTGTAGGGTACGACACCCTCGGGCACACTGCAGGGTGTAGGGTACGACACCCTCGGGCACACTCCAGGGTGTAGGGTAGGGCACACTGCAGGGTGTAGGGTACGACACCCTCGGGCACACTGCAGGGTGTAGGGTAGGACACCCTCGGGCACACTCCAGGGTGTAGGGTACGACACCCTCGGGCACACTCCAGGGTGTAGGGTAGGACACCCTCGGGCACACTCCAGGGTGTAGGGTACGACACCCTCGGGCACACTGCAGGGTGTAGGGTACGACACCCTCGGGCACACTGCAGGGTACGACACCCTCGGGCACACTGCAGGGTGTAGGGTAGGACACCCTCGGGCACACTGCAGGGTGTAGGGTAGGACACCCTCGGGCACACTCCAGGGTGTAGGGTACGACACCCTCGGGCACACTGCAGGGTGTAGGGTACGACACCCTCGGGCACACTGCAGGGTACGACACCCTCGGGCACACTCCAGGGTGTAGGGTACGACACCCTCGGGCACACTCCAGGGTGTAGGGTACGACACCCTCGGGCGGAGGCGTGCAGGGAGGGACGGTACACAAGGATGCTGGCGGGGTCGTCCCGTGTCCCAACTCGTCACAAGACTGTCCCAAGAAGCTCACACTGGTGCTAGAAGATCCCCTAAAGGTCTTCAATAGCAACTTTTTGATAGTTAGACACGCTTCTTGCACGTGGGGGGCTGGCCCCCCCCACCCAACGGTACCCCCCAAGATGTTGGTGTGAGGGGGAATGTTGTGAGGGGGGGGCGGGGTGGCGGGTGAAAGGTGGTGTTGGGTGAAGCAACAGTAGTGAAAGTGTCCGCTGGGGGCGCCACCGACGCCACCAACACCTGGTTAGGCTACATTGTTGCCCCCCCCCCTACCTCCTCTTCCCCCCCCCCACTCCTGGGGGAATGTTTCCCCTCCCCCCCCACTCCTGGGGAAATGTTCCCTCCTCTCCTCTCCCCCCCCTCCAGAAGGGAAGGGAAACACACGACATACCGTATGTGTGGTGAAGGGGACCACATACTTCACACCCCTTCCCCTACCCTCCTTTTTCCCCCCGGGGGGGGGGTCGGGGAGGTGGTAGCGTGTGAGGGTGCGCGCGCGCGCCAGCGTCCCCAACGTCAGCAAACTGTGGTACTAAAAGTGCCCTTACCCTAACCTACCAGAGGACTCAAAAACAGAAAACGGGACATTATATCCATTTTGCCAGCCGCTTCCATGTTCTAGTACGAAGACTTTTGGCCTTGAAGTACGTCGAAATGCGACCCGTTACTAGGGCGACGTGTTGCGGGGGCGACGTGTTGCGGGGCGACGTGTTGCGGGGGCGACGTGTTGCGGGGGCGACGTGTTGCGGGGGCGACGTGTTGCGGGGGCGACGTGTTGCGGGGCGACGTGTTGCTGGGGCGACGTGTTGCGGGGCGACGTGTTGCGGGGGCGACGTGTTGCTGGGGCGACGTGTTGCTGGGGCGACGTGTTGCTGGGGCGACGTGTTGCTGGGGCGACGTGTTGCGGGGGCGACGTGTTGCGGGGGCGACGTGTTGCGGGGGCGACGTGTTGCTGGGGCGACGTGTTGCGGGGGCGACGTGTTGCGGGGGCGACGTGTTGCGGGGGCGACGTGTTGCGGGGGCGACGTGTTGCGGGGGCGACGTGTTGCGGGGGCGACGTGTTGCGGGGGCGACGTGTTGCGGGGGCGACGTGTTGCGGGGGCGACGTGTTGCGGGGGCGACGTGTTGCGGGGGCGACGTGTTGCGGGGGCGACGTGTTGCGGGGGCGACGTGTTGCGGGGCGACGTGTTGCGGGGGCGACGTGTTGCGGGGGCGACGTGTTGCGGGGGCGACGTGTTGCTGGGGCGACGTGTTGCTGGGGCGACGTGTTGCTGGGGCGACGTGTTGCTGGGGCGACGTGTTGCTGGGGCGACGTGTTGCTGGGGCGACGTGTTGCTGGGGCGACGTGTTGCTGGGGCGACGTGTTGCGGGGGCGACGTGTTGCGGGGGCGACGTGTTGCGGGGGCGACGTGTTGCGGGGGCGACGTGTTGCGGGGGCGACGTGTTGCGGGGGCGACGTGTTGCGGGGGCGACGTGTTGCGGGGGCGACGTGTTGCGGGGGCGACGTGTTGCGGGGGCGACGTGTTGCGGGGGCGACGTGTTGCGGGGCGACGTGTTGCGGGGCGACGTGTTGCGGGGCGACGTGTTGCGGGGCGACGTGTTGCGGGGCGACGTGTTGCGGGGGCGACGTGTTGCGGGGGCGACGTGTTGCGGGGGCGACGTGTTGCGGGGGCGACGTGTTGCGGGGGCGACGTGTTGCGGGGGCGACGTGTTGCGGGGGCGACGTGTTGCGGGGGCGACGTGTTGCGGGGGCGACGTGTTGCGGGGGCGACGTGTTGCGGGGCGACGTGTTGCTGGGCGACGTGTTGCACAGTGCATCAGACTCGTGCAAGACGCCCCTCGCTTCTCAAGATGTCCAGTACCTCTATTGAGTACTTAATTTGCATATTTCAAATTTGATGACATTTAATGTGTTGTTATTTTGGTGGCGGCGCCCCGGGGGTCATGGGGTCCTGACCCCCCCCCCTCCCCTATAGCGTGGGGCCTGGACCCCCCCCCCTCCCCCTTTGGCTGGTGTCGACAGGGAGGTGATCGGGTTTTGCCAACATAATAATTGTCTACTTTAGTGGGAGGAGGGGGGTGGGGGGGGGACACATTACACCCGGGTACAAGCGCACACTGGGTGCCCCTGGGAGTGTGACGTCACGGTTACCATTAAGATAGTCCCACACCACGAGGCACGGGCATGAATAACCCGTAATCACTATTAAGGCTGCTGCTGTTTTTAGATTCAGCTGCTCAGGCCACACAGGTTCCATTAGGACGGGGCATGGTGAGCCCGTAGGACTAACTAGGGCGTGAAGGAGAGTTTAACAGTGCAGTAAGTAGTGAGAGGGGGAGGGTGTATAGCGGAGTGGGCCCCGTGGCTGGCGAGGCGAGCAGGAACGCGCCGGTAAAAACCAGGAACTGGATGACCAGGACTGTAAACCGTGCTGTATATTGTCCTATCCTGGGCCTTGAGGGCAGACTTGTCTTACTTTGTCTTGACGGGCAGCGGCTCAGGACCCCGCCCCCTGGGTGACAGGTGGGGGGGGGGGAGCGAGAGGTGTGGGAGGTGCAGGTGTGTACACGGAAACTGTTGTATCGCCAACAGCAGCAGCTACGACTCCAGGGATCCCATCACAATGGTTGTACTCTTCAAGTCACTTGTGTTGTCCTGTCTTGAGTACTGCTCAGTACTCACTTCCCCTTCAGAGCAGGAGAGATTGCTGAAATAGAGGGAATACAGAGAACATATTCGGCACGCATAGACGAGATAAAGCACCTAAATTATTGGGATCGTCTCAAAGCTCTCCAAATGTACTCACTAGAAAGGAGACGAGAGAGATACCAAATAATATACAAATGGAAGATACTGGAGGGACAGGTCCCAAATCTACACAGTAAAATAACAACGTACTGGAGTGAACGATATGGAAGAAAATGCAGAATAGAACCAGTGAAGAGCAGAGGTGCCATAGGCACAATCAGAGAACACTGTATGAACATCCGAGGTCCACGGTTGTTCAACGTCCTCCCAGCGAGGATAAATATTGCCGGAACAACCGTGGACATCTTCAAGAGGAAACTAGATAGTTTCCTTCAAGGAGTGCCGGACCAACCGGGCTGTGATGGGTATGTGGGCCTGCGGGCCGCTCCAAGCAACAGCCTGGTGGACCAAACTCTCACAAGTCAAGGCCAGACTTGGGGAAGTAAAAGGATTCTCAGAACCCCACTCGGGTACAATCCAGGACTCGGACACTTAAGCTGGTAACGGATATCCAATTAATTTTCTCTGGTCGTTTTGGGCGTGACAGCCTCCCCCCCCCCAGTTGAAGGCTGGGCACGGGGTTGCGGGCACCCTACCCCTGGGCACGGGGTTGCCGGGCACCCTACCCTGGGCACGGGGTTGCCGGCACCCTACCCCTGGGCACGGGTTGCCGGGCACCCTACCCCTGGGCACGGGGTTGCCGGGCACCCTACCCCTGGGCACGGGGTTGCCGGGCACCCTACCCCTGGGCACGGGGTTGCCGGGCACCTACCCCTGGGCACGGGGTTGCCGGGCACCCTACCCCTGGGCACGGGGTTGCCGGGCACCCTACCCCTGGGCACGGGGTTGCCGGGCACCCTACCCCTGGGCACGGGGTTGCCGGGACCCTACCCCTGGGCACGGGGTTGCCGGGCACCCTACCCCTGGGCACGGGGTTGCCGGGCACCCTACCCCTGGGCGCCGGGCACCCTACCCCTGGGCGCCGGGCACCCTACCCCTGGGCGCCGGGCACCCTACCCCTGGCGCCGGGCACCCTACCCCTGGGCGCCGGGCACCCTACCCCTGGGCGCCGGGCACCCTACCCCTGGGCGCCGGGCACCCTACCCTGGGCGCCGGGCACCCTACCCCTGGGCGCCGGGCACCCTACCCCTGGGCGCCGGCAGTATTCACTACACAACCTGCAGTAACAATCAGTTGCTTGTGATTTGACTCATGAAGAGTAAGACGCCCAAGTGGTGGCACGGGCATGAATAGCCCGTGAAGTTGTGCACGAAAGTTTTTTATCAGGTTTTAGACGGGGCTTGGTGGGCAGAGGATAGCCTTGTGCTGCCGAGGACATCTGGGGAGGGGGGGGGGAGTGTGGTGGGGGGAGTGTGGTGGGGGGGAGGGAGGGGGTAACAGCGGGTGTGTAGGCACAATCATCAAATCGGCTCCGTCACTGTCACAGTGTAGCAGTCATAAGTGTAGGACAGAAGACATGCCATCATTTTAATGTCAATGTTGACTTGGTTGATGCCAAAACTCTGGAGCCGAGTTTTGGCATTAACGGCTTCGGCGGGTAGGCGGTTCCCTGGGTTTATAACGCCCTACATTGTGGCGTGTTGAGCCTCGTGAACAGATGAACTTCCCTTCTTGGGCTGATAAGTCATTTGTCTTCTGCTGGGAAAATGGCTGCGTGGTGCCACACCACCTCCACACGGAAGTGTTGGTCATACATGGCCATACCTGGAGAGTTTTCTGGAGGTTCTACTCCCCAAGCCCGGCCTGGAGTCGAACTAGAGTTGATAGCTTGGTCTAACAGACTGTTGCTTGGAGCGTCCCGCAAGCCCACATCCACCACAGCCCGGTTGGTCCGGCACTTAAAGAGAAAGCTGTCCAGTTTTCCTCTTGAAGATGTCCACGGTTGTTCCGGCAATATTTCTTCTCCTTGCTGGGAGGACGTTGAACAACCGCGGACCTCTGATGTTCAGTGTTCTCTGACTGTGCCTATGGCACCTCTGCTCTTACCTGGTTCTGTTCTGCGCTTCCTTCTGTTGCTGGTCGGCCGAGCGGACAGCACACTGGACTTGTGATCCTGTGTCCCGGGTTCAATCCCGGGCGCCAGCGAGGAACGATGGGCAGAGTTTCTTTCACCCTATGCCCCTGTTACCTAGCAGTAAAATAGGTACCTGGGTGTTAGTCAGCTGTCACGGGCTGCTTCCTGGGGGTGGAGGCCTGGTCAAGGACCGGGCCGCGGGGACACTAAAAAAGGCTCGAAATCAACCCAAGATAACCTCAAGATAGATCAAAAACTCGAGATAACCTCAAGATAGATCATCAACTCAAGATAACCTCAAGATAGATCAACAACTCAAGATAACCTCAAGATAGATCAACAACTCAAGATAACCGTACCTTCCGCTGGAGCATGTTCTAATGAGCAGGTCTGGGAGCCACCCTTGGGGAGGAGGAGGGACTGGACCTCTTGGACTTGGACCTCCAAGTGAGGTCCACTTGGACCTCACAGTAGCTGTACACTGCTCGCTTCACCTTACACGTGTAAGATACACTAGTTTAAAGTGTAACTGCTATAAGAAGTCTCGTTACCCTTCTGGACTGGTGTGGTCCAGTAGTGGGGGGGGGGGGGGAGGACAGATTGCCTGTACCGGGTGGTGGTGGGGGGGCGGGGCCCCCGCCAACCTTCGGCTCCCCCCCCCCCCCCTCTAGACGGCCAGGGGCGCACGGGTATTTTCCCTATTTGTAGCTTTACTATTTTTAGTTCTTGATGCAGTTAAGAAGATCCAGACACACCAACTGATGCCGTATTGATTGGACGCTGTAACGCTTTGACGCTGTAACGCTTTGACGCTGTAACGCTTTGACGCTGTAACGTTTGACGCTGTAACGCTTTGACGCTGTAACGCTTTGACGCTGTAACGCTTTGACGCTGTAACGCTTTGACGCTGTAACGCTTTGACGCTGTAACGCTGTGACGCTTTGACGCTGTAACGCTTTGACGCTGTAACGCTTTGACGCTGTAACGCTTTGACGCTGTAACGCTTTGACGCTGTAGCGCTTTGACGCTGTAACGCTTTGACGCTGTAACGCTTTGACGCTGTAACGCTGTGACGCTTTGACGCTGTAACGCTTTGACGCTGTAACGCTGTGACGCTTTGACGCTGTAACGCTTTGACGCTGTAACGCTTTGACGCTGTAACGCTTGACGCTGTAACGCTTTGACGCTGTAGCGCTTTGACGCTGTAACGCTTTGACGCTGTAGCGCTTTGACGCTGTAACGCTTTGACGCTGTAACGCTTTGACGCTGTAACGCTGTGACGCTTTGACGCTGTAACGCTTTGACGCTGTAACGCTTTGACGCTGTAACGCTTTGACGCTGTAACGCTGTGACGCTTTGACGCTGTAACGCTTTGACGCTGTAACGCTTTGACGCTGTAACGCTTTGACGCTGTAACGCTTTGACGCTGTAGCGCTTTGACGCTGTAGCGCTTTGACGCTGTAACGCTTTGACGCTGTAACGCTTTGACGCTGTGACGCTTTGACGCTGTAACGCTTTGACGCTGTAACGCTGTGACGCTTTGACGCTGTAACGCTTTGACGCTGTAACGCTTTGACGCTGTAACGCTTTGACGCTGTAACGCTTTGACGCTGTAACGCTTTGACGCTGTAAGCTTTGACGCTGTAACGCTTTGACGCTGTAACGCTTTGACGCTTTGACGCTGTAACGCTTTGACGCTGTGACGCTTTGACGCTGTAACGCTTTGACGCTGTAACGCTTTGACGCTGTAACGCTTTGACGCTGTACGCTTTGACGCTGTAACGCTTTGACGCTGTAACGCTTTGACGCTGTAACGCTGTAATAATTGGACGCTGTAATAATTGGACGCTGTATAATTGGACGCTGTAATAATGGCCGCTGTAATAATTGGACGCTGTAATAATTGGACGCTGTAACGATTGGACGCTGTAAACGATTGGACGCTGTAACGATTGAGTACAGTGCCAAGGATGTCAGGTTGGGCTCGTCAGTATAATATAGGTTAGGGAAGGTTGAGTAATGCCAGTTATTGTCTGGTGTCTTGGGTCACGTGACAGTCTCCTGGCTGATGAACACAGAGAATCGAGGCTCTTGGGCCACCAGCTGTGGGAGCGGGGCGTCTCATCTTGGAGCAATCTTTCTAACATTGGGTCCTCTAACATTTCGATGGTGTTCCACACCCTGATGGCTTGGTGCTGCAGTCTGATGTTTAGTGGCTGTATATTCAAGAGTTCATGGAGCTCCTGGATTGTCTGATCATATGGTCGACGGTGTTAGCTGCTCTTCTTAGCGCCTTATTTTGTACTGCTTGCAGTTTCTGCATGTTAGTTTTCTTTATGGTGTGTAGTGGTACTGGGGGATACTCTAGATGCGGCCGAACTAGAGCCTTATATAAGTGGATCTGAATGTTAGTACTGAGGCTTCGGAATCTTCTCAGTTTCCTAATGCTACTTTGGCTTTATTTAGTCGGTCCCTTACATGAATTTGTATCCCTGTTCTATTTTCTAGTGTCCCAGTATTCTGCCTACCTCCGCATATTGGATCGGATGGTTGTCAAGGATGATGGGGTCCGGGTTTTTTTCGCAATGTTTATTATCTGAAACTTTTGTTTGTTGGTGCTAATTTTCCATTGCTTCTCAAAGTTGTTTAAGAGTTCAATAGCTGCCTTGGTCTTGTCGGCTAGTAGCGCTTTGATGGTCCAGGTTGGCATATTATTTGGGTGACATCGTCAGCGTGTGTGATGTATTCTCCATGTTGAGGTTGGGGTAGGTCAGCTGTATATATGTTGAAAGAGTGGGGGAGAGGCAGCTTCCTTGTGGTACTCCACTTTTCAGTTCTATTACTTCACCCAAGTAGCTGCCGATATTAAGCCTAGCAGTTCTATTGTCTATAAAGCTGCAGAGGTAGCAGTAAATCTCGGGAAGCCCTAGTTCAGATATCTTATATTTTAGGCCTGTGTGCCACACTTGTCGAAGGCTTTCGAGACGTCCCTAAGCACTATATTACACTGATCTTTTTTCGACACTGCGTTGGCTATATGCTCGTAGATCAAGGCTATTGCTGTATGGGCCCCTCTGCGGTTTCTGAACCCATGCTGCCTGGTGTTATACTTCCCTTCCTCTTCCATGTACTTCACAAGTCTCTGGTTGATAATTTTTTCGAATATTTTACCTGGTACTTCGAGGAGGGAAATTGGCCTGTAGTTTTCGGTTTAGGTTGGGGGTTTACCTGGCTTGGGGATTAATCTTATTGTGGCATTCTTGAAGTATGCGGGGAATAGTCCAGATGCAAGAGCTGCATTTAAGATACATGTGTATTGATGGAGTGCAATCACTGGTAGGTTGGATAATACCATCTTATTTATTTTGCTGTTGCCCGCGCCTTGTTCTTGAAACCCATAATTGTTTTATGGACCTCTGCAATGGTTATGTGTTTCATAAGGTGGCAGTCATCGCGTATGTTGTTAAGGTCTATTGTTTGCGTCGGGAGTAGAGCTGCAGCTCTGTTATCGACTTGAGTTGTAATTTCCCTTTCATTAATTGGGCAAAAGTTTACATTTTCTTCCGGGTTTATCCTGAATATTTTTTCCCAGAACTTCCTGAATTCCTGCTCTTGTTCTCTCTCCTCATAGAGTTTATTTCCTGAGGCGTCTATGATGTAGGGTGTTTCCTCAGAAGAGCTTCCCATCAGGGTCTTTACTTTTTTCCAGAACTTTCCTGGGTTTCTGTAGTCTGCTTGGATCTTGCTTATTAGGTCATCCATTGCTTGGTGTACTCTGTTTTGCATAGATCTTGCAGCGCATCTTGTAGTTCCTTCTTCTAGCACGGGCTATGGTGATCCCGTCAACACATTCAGGGGGAGGGAGAGTGCCCTTAGGTCCCCAGGGGGGGGGGGGGAAGAGTGATACCGATCAAATATTTCTTAATAGCTTTTCCGTCCCATTTGTGGAACAGATAATTTGAAGTCTATTCTTAGTTTCAGGATCGTCAAGATGTTGACACTATCTCCATAGGGTTTAGGGCCCGTTGATGTACTCGCCTATTGATGTGTGTGTGGTGTGTGTGTGTTAATTACCCAAGTGTAATTACCCAAGTGTAATTACCCAAGTGTAATTACCCAAGTGTAATTACCCAAGTGTAATTACCCAAGTGTAATTACCCAGGTGTAATTACCCAGGTGTAATTACCCAGGTGTAATTACCCAAGTGTAATACCCAAGTGTAGTTACAGGATGAGAGCTACGCTCGTGGTATCCCGTCTTCCCAGCACTCTTTGTCATATAGCGCTTTGAAAATACTGACGGTCTTGGCCTCCACCACCTTCTCGCCTAACTTGTTCCAACCGTCTACCACTCTGTTTGCGAAAGTGAATTTTCTATATTTCTTCGGCATCTGTGTTAAGCTAGTTTATTTCTATGACCTCTTGTTCTTAAAGTTCCAGGTCTCAGGAAATCTTCCTGTC
>WNGS01165523.1:889985-901746 GCA_020271785.1 Procambarus virginalis
ACTCAACACGAGGGCTCCATCAAGGAGCAAGTCTCCTGAGGAAAGGAACTACACATCTCCCATGCCCGCCACCACCGCCCATCAGAGGGGACCCCCGTCAGGAGTGGCCCGGCGCCCCCCTGCCCCCACCTGGCGGGGGGTCGACGCCCCAACCGGTTCGACTCCAATCCTTCCCTAACAACCCCACATTAAACTCCTACCCGACCTATTACGGCGCCGATTGATCATAAACTGAAAAAAATTTGTTCTGCTAAACGGGTTCAGTGTACCCCCCTAGACGGGTACACAGTGCACCCCACCCCAAGACGGTACAGTGCACCCCCCCCAAGAACGGTACAGTGCACCCCTGGCCAGTAGCAACAGTCCTGGGACACCCACACGCCACAGTAAAACAAGTACCAACGTTTGGTAAACAAATTTCAGTACAAGAATACAAAATTGGTAGAAACTGAATCGAAGGATGAACAGGCCAGGTGTGGAGAGGGTCAGGTGTGGAGAGGGTCAGGTGTGGAGATAAGAGGAGGGCTGCTATCACAACATCTTCAGAGGTACACAGCAGCATCAGGTGTCTCCACGGTCACTCGGGAGGAAAATACCAACCTTGTTACCAACATGATCCATCAAGACCCACGGACAGTGTAGGCCTATACGCTCACACACATTACTAGAATTACACACACACACACACACACACAAAGAAACTTCAGCACGGGTGAGACACGAACAAGGGGGACACAGGTTGGAAACTTAGTACCCAGATGAGCCACAGAGACGTTAGAAAGAATTTTTTCAGGTGTCAGAGTAGTTAATAAATGGAATGCATTCGGCAGTAATGAGGTGGAGGCTGACTATACACAGTTTATAATGTAGTGAATGATAGAGCCCAGTAGGCTCAGGAACCTGTACCCCAGTTGATTGACGGTTGAGAGCGGGACCAAAGAGCCAAAGCTCAACCCCCGCAAGCACAATTAGGTAAGTACACAGTAATAAAATCTACAGTGTTCGGAGCGGATTTGTGAGGTTTTCCAAGCAGTGTTCTATTTCATTAGTTGGTCTTAAACTGCTGAGGGTGCCTCCGGTGACTTATACACAAGGACAATAACTACATTTAGGATCTCTATTTGATTATCGCACTTCCACCATATCATTTGAGGGTTTAGCAGCTCAGTACAGATGAGTGTGTCTTTGATGTAGAGGCTGACCCCACCCTGAAGCCGTGTTTCCTATCACATCTGAAAAGATTGTACTCTGAGATCCATATTTCACCTCATGATAGTCCTTTGTGTGGGTTTCTGTTAGGGCTGCAAAACACTGCATTTGCCTCATGGAGGAGACCATCTATAAAGTGAACTTTGTTGGATTTGCGTGTTTTTATCCCTGGATGTTGGCAAATATAAATGATGTTATCGTGTTAGTGGAAGTGCTGGATGCTTTACTTGGTGTTAATATCTGAGGCTCTGGTAAGGAGGCCACTGTGTTTGCGTCCTGTCTAGCATGTGACCGAGTTGGTGATAGAGTCTGGTCATTTTTAGCCATTCTTCTCCTCCTCCCTTGCTAAAAAATTATCCTGGTCGATGGAGTCCAGTTGAAGACCGAAATATTTTCAGAGGCCATTTATCCTATATAGTCAGACACAGTGGCAGCTTCTATGGAAATAGGAAAAGTATAGTTTACCCCATCCGATAAGATACCTCTTGGTTATCTTGAGGTTATCTTGAGATGATTTCGGGGCTTAACGTCCCTGCGGCCCGGTCCTCGACCAGGCCTCCTTTTTGTTACTCACCTCCAGGAAGCAGCCTGTAGCAGCTGTCTAACTCCCAGGTACCTATTTACTGCTAGGTAACAGGGGCATCAGTGTGAAAGAAACTACCCAGTTTGTCTAGTCTATCACTACCCAGTGATAAATTCCAGGTACTCAGGTACGGCAAAAATGAGGATCTTAAACATAATACAGGGTACAAAACACAATCGAATCTGCCCATAGTAGGACAACAGCATGTCAAGGATTTGGGAATAATGATGTCCGACGACCTAACGTTTAGGGAGCATAACCAAGCAAATATTGCGTCAGCCAGAAAAATGATTGGATGGATTACGAGAATTTTCAAATCCAGGGATCCCATCACAATGGTTGTACTCTTCAAGTCACTTGTGTTGTCCCGTCTAGAGTACTGCTCAGTACTCACTTCCCCTTTCAGAGCAGGAGAGATTGCTGAAATAGAGGGAATACAGAGAAAATATACGGGACGCATAGACGAGATAAAGCACCTAAATTATTGGGATCGTCTCAAAGCTCTCTAAATGTACTCACTAGAAAGGAGACGAGAGAGATATCAAATAATATACACATGGAAAATACTGGAGGGCCAGGTCCCAAATCTGCACAGTAAAATAACAACGTACTG
This sequence comes from Procambarus virginalis, assembly GCA_020271785.1. NCBI lineage: Eukaryota > Metazoa > Arthropoda > Malacostraca > Decapoda > Cambaridae > Procambarus > Procambarus virginalis. Next base: position 892,391 of record WNGS01165523.1, read on the forward strand.
GAGTGAACGGTATGGAAGAAAATGCAGAATAGAACCAGTGAAGAGCAGAGGTGTCATAGGCACAATCAGAGAACACTGTATAAACATCAGAGGTCCGCGGTTGTTCAACGTCCTCCCAGCGAGCATAAGAAATATTGCCGGAACAACCGTGGACATCTTCAAGAGAAAACTAGATTGTTTCCTTCAAGAAGTGCCGGACCAACCGGGCTGTGGTGGGTATGTGGCTCTGCGGGCCGCTCCAAGCAACAGCCTGGTGGACCAAACTCTCACAAGTCAAGCCTGGCCTCGGGCCGGGCTTGGGGAGTAGAAGAACTCCCAGAACCCCATCAACCAGGTATCAAGCAGGCAGCAGGTGGCTCAGGGCTGCAGGTGGCTCAGGGCAGCAGGTGGCTCAGGGCAGCAGGTGGCTCAGGGCAGCAGGTGGGGGCTGCAACAAAGCTAGCAATACAGGTGGTCGCTGGCAGGCGGAGGAGGGTGGAGCCCTCAGGGCCACCCCAGGGCCACCCCAGGGCCACCCCAGGGCCACCCAGGTGGGTTATGGCACCAGCCGGTTTATCGAGCGACATCACCACCTCCAGCTGGCCGCTACCAGTCCAGTCACCTCCCAGCCACACGCCGTCAACACCACGCTCCTGACAGCTGGTGAACCAAGAGTGTGGCTGACAGCTGGTGAACCAAAAGTGGGGCTGACAGCTGGTGACCCAAGAGTGCGGCTGACAGCTGGTGAACCAAGAGTGCAGCTGACAGCTGGTGACCCAAGAGTGCGGCTGACAGCTGGTGCAACATGACCAGCCTACCAAGCCACAACCACTGCAAGAGAGCTCCTGTCACTTGCATCGTCCTGGCGCCCCGTCCGTCAGCTGGACTGTGAGCATCTTAACCTCTAGTGATTTGGTGAGAGATCAGCTTAACTGGTGGACAGGTGGACAGATGGACAGGTGGACGGGTCACAGTTACCTAGTGCTCGCAACAAGCTTTAAGGCAGTAGTGTTCTCTAGGGTGGAACACTGTTGCACACTGACTCCCCTACTCAGTAAAACATCTAAGATATTGGGACTGCTTGAAACTGTTAAACTTGTATTCGCTAGAACACTTGGCACACGGAAATAACACCACAAGAGACCAGGAGGCATGGCAGGATGTGCAGAATACTCCCGTTGAAGAGCAGAGGTGCAATAGGTACGCTGAGTGAGAACTCTATCAACATCAGAGGCCCGAGACTCCCTCTACACACATAAGGGGCTTAACTGGCCGACCTCTCACCGTGTTTAAGAGAGAACTAGAGACTGCTTGCTAAGAGCTGTTTCCAACAGCCTGGTTGACCAGACCACCAACTCGGAGACCTGGTCAGAGGGCTCATTGATCCCCGGAACGAACACAAGGTAAACTATTTTCAGTGTGCTGAGTGCTAATGTGTGTTACCTTCTGTGTTTGTTATGTGTCATAGATACCTGGTTGATACCTGGTTGATGCCTGGTTGATACCTGGTTGATACCTGCTTGATGCCTGGTTGATGCCTGGTTAATACCTGCTTGATGCCTGGTTGATGCCTGGTTGATGCCTGGTTGATACCTGGTTGATGCCTGGTTGATACCTGGTTGATGGGGTTCTGGGAGCTCTTCTACTCCCCAAGCCCGGCCCGAGGCCAGGCTTGACTTGTGAGAGTTTGGTCCACTAGGCTGTTGCTTGGAGCGGCCCGCAGGCCCACATACCCACCACAGCCCGGCTGGTCCGGCACTCCTTGGATTAATAAATCTAGTTTCCTCTTGAAGATGTCCACGGTTGTTCCGGCAATACTTCTTATGCTCGCTGGGAGGACGTTGAACAACCGCGGACCTCTGATGTTTATACAGTGTTCTCTGATTGTGCCTATGGCACCCCTGCTCTTCACTGGTTCAATTCTGCATTTTCTTCCATATCGTTCACTCCAGTACGTTGTTATTTTACTGTGTAGATTTGGGACCTGGCCCTCCAGTATTTTCCACGTGTATATTATTTGGTATCTCTCTCGTCTTCTTTCTAGTGAGTACATTTGGAGAGCTTTGAGACGATCCCAATAATTTAGGTGCTTTATCTCGTCTATGCGTGCCGAATATGTTCTCTGTATTCCCTCTATTTCAGCAATCTCTCCTGCTCTGAAGGGGGAAGTGAGTACTGAACAGTACTCAAGACGGGACAACACAAGTGACTTGAAGAGTACAAGCATTGTGATGGGATCCCTGGATTTGAAAGTTCTCGTAATCCATCCTATCATTTTTCTGGCTGTCGCAATATTTGCTTGGTTATGCTCCCTAAACGTTAAGTCGTCAGACATCATTATTCCCAAATCCTTGACATGCTGTTTTCCTATTATGGGTACATTTGATAATAGGTTCGATTCATAATGAAATCAGAAGAAGGTTTGCGTGCAAGGCGGCCCGGGACACAGGTTCGATACCACCGCCCTGCTCCAAACATCTCCCCATGTTCGATACTTTCACTTGGCGACGTCTGGAGAATAGCGAAAACATTTCTAGCGCCTGGAATCCCAGTGACGTCGCCTGACCCACTGGAGACCTGCACGCTATACATCGCCAGCTGCTAAACTTAGCGGTGAGCGACGCCCCGTTTGTGGCGCGTCGCTCAAGCTAGAAATAGGTTAATCATGTTAGAATATATATATTGTCTGCGCCTATCTAGCAGGTCTAGTGTTTATATACCGTTACCAAACAGTCTAAAGCTTTATCGTCATCTAGTAAGCGTAATGTTTACACTGCTAGCTTCCAAATCTTGCTTTTATGTGGGTTTTGGGAAGGAGGCTTTTTTTACGAAAGTTGAACGGATAACAGAGTCATTGCGGTCAGTGAGTGTTAATGACTCGTGTAGTTTGAATGCGTCATGTGTGGGGTGGTGTAGACCTTTATGTGGTGGAAGCGTGTTGAACAGTCTCGGGCCTCTGATGTTGATAGTTCTCTCTTGAACACTGTGAGGGGTCGGCCAGTTATGTCCCTTATGTGTAGTGGAAGCGTGTTGAACAGTCTCGGGCCTCTGATGTTGATAGTTCTCTCTTGAACACTGTGAGGGGTCGGCCAGTTATGTCCCTTATGTGCAGTGGAAGCGTGTTGAACAGTCTCGGGCCTCTGATGTTGATAGTTCTCTCTCAGAGTACCTGTTGCACCTCTGCTCTTCAACGGGGGTATTCTGCACATCCTGCCATGTCTTCTGGTCTCATGTGATGTTATTTCTGTGTGCAGGTTTGGGACCAGCCCCTCTAATATTTTCCGTGTGTAAATTATTATGCATCTCTCTCGCCTGGGCTCCAGAGAATACTGATTTAGAACTTTTAATCGGTCCCAATAATTAAGATGACTTAGAGTGGATTCAAGCGGTAAAGGATCTCTGCACGCTCTCCAGGTCAGCAGTTTATCCGCCTCTGAATGGGGCTGTTAGAGTGCTACAATATTCCACCCTAGAGAGCACTAGTGTCTTGTAAAGTATTATCATTGGTATGACGTCCCTTGTTTGGAAGGTCCTTGTTATCCAACCTGTCAGTTTTCTTACAGTCGTGACAGCTACTTCATGGTGTTCTGTAAAGGTAATTTGTGATTTGATTCCGTTTTATATAAGGTTTTCGTTTTTACATTTTCGTTTTTGCCATAGCAAAAGTACTCACTTCCCCCTTCAGAGCAGGAGAGATTGCTGAAATAGAGGGAATACAGAGAACATATACGGCACGCATAGACGAGGTAAAGCACCTAAATTATTGGGATCGTCTCAAAGCTCTCCAAATGTACTCACTAGAAAGAAGACGAGAGAGATAGCAAATAATATACACCTGGAAGATACTGGAGGGCCAAGTACCAAATCTACACAGTAAAATAACGACGTACTGGAGTGAACGATATGGAAGAAAATGCAGAATAGAACCAGTGAAGAGCAGAGGTGCCATAGGCACAATCAGAGAACACTGTATAAACATCAGAGGTCCGCGGTTGTTCAACGTCCTCCCAGCGAGCATCAGAAATATTGCCGGAACAACCGTGGACATCTTCAAGAGGAAACTAGATCATTTTCTCCAAGGAGTGCCGGACCAACCGGGCTGCGGTGGGTATGTGGGCCTGCGGGCCGCTCCAAGCAACAGCCTGGTGGACCAAGCTCTCACAAGTCAAGCCTGGCCTCGGGCCGGGCTTGGGGAGTAGAAGAACTCCCAGAACCCCCATCAACCAGGTACCTTGGGGGACTGAACTTTTCACAGTAGATGATCCGGATTTGACTGTGTTGACTATTACACTCCGCGTTCTGTTCGGTAGGCAGTTGAAGATTCATCTCCCTACTTTACCAGTAATTCATTTTGCACACATTTTGTGTGCAATAACACCTTGGTCACATTTGTCGAAGACTTTTGCAAAGTGTGTGTATATTACATGTGTTCTGCTTGTCTTCCATGACACCCAAGGTCATGTGATAGTGGTCTAGCAACTGTGAGAGGCAGGAGCGTCCTGTCCTGAACCCGTGTGGCCGGGGTTATGTTGATGGTGGGATTCCATATGATTTGTAATCTTACTTCTCAACACTCCTTCAAAGCTTTACCGACGGCCCACAGTTGATGCACGAAGTACCACAGCCGCGAATTTTGAGATTATCGGAAGAATTTAAATGTTGGTTTGTAAAGCAAGTTTCCCCTAATATGGCAATCAAACATTCACTTTAAGGACCCTGAATGTTGACAGACCTATTTTTAAGGAGTTGTGGGATAGCGTCTTACCAAAAAAGGAATACAAGACTCACTTTTACGAATGGGAAAGTGGTTAAAATGTTTCCCTGTCACTCTTAAGAAACTCGGAACAATGCAAATGTATTTCCGGAAACTGAAAATGTCACCTTTGGCTTACTAGACATTCCAAGGTGCTCCAGAAACCGCAGCAAAAAGCTGTTTTACTTGATTTTTCAATTCCGTTAATATCTTGGCTGGCGGCCATTGTTGGAACTCGTCACACAGTGTAATTAAAAGTTAAATTCTGGACCTTGACGGCGCAGTGGAGGAGAGATGGATATACGACGCTGGCTTGGATGTTATGGGATATGTTCTTCAGTGTTCACCACCACTGAACACTGGAGTAAAGGGTGAACATGCGAGGCGTTCACTCCTCCACCCGCGACCAACAACAGGTTAAGAGATCATGAGATCAGGAGGAAGGAAGTGAGCCTTGTGTGGCACCATTGTCCTCCTGTGGTGCTGACACTGTCCTCCTGTGGTGCTGACACTGTCCTCCTGTGGTGCTGACACTGTCCTCCTGTGGTGCTGACACTGTCCTGTGGTGCTGACACTGTCCCCCTGTGGTGCTGACACTGTCCCCTGTGGTGCTGACACTGTCCTCCTGTGGTGCTGACACTGTCCTCCTGTGGTGCTGACACTGTCTCCTCATGTGGTGCTGACACTGTCCTGTGGTGCTGACACTGTCCTTTGGTGCTGACACTGTCCTGTGGTGCTGACACTGACTGTCCTCCTGTGGTGCTGACACTGTCCTGTGGTGCTGACACTGTCCTCCTGTGGTGCTGACACTGCCCTCCTGTGGTGCTGACACTGTCCCCCTGTGGTGCTGACACTGTCCTCCTGTGGTGCTGACACTGTCCCCCTGTGGTGCTGACACTGTCCCCTGTGGTGCTGACACTGTCCTCCTGTGGTGCTGACACTGTCCCCCTGTGGTGCTGACACTGTCCTCCTGTGGTGCTGACACTGTCCCCTTGTGGTGCTGACACTGTCCCCCTGTGGTGCTGACACTGTCCCCCTGTGGTGCTGACACTGTCCCCCTGGTGCTGACACTGTCCCCCTGTGGTGCTGACACTGTCCTCCTGTGGTGCTGACACTGTCCTGTGGTGCTGACACTCTCCTCCTGTGGTGCTGACACTGTCCCCCTGTGGTGCTGACACTCTCCCTCCTGTGGTGCTGACACTGTCCCCTGTGGTGCTGACACTGTCCCCCTGTGGTGCTGACACTGTCCTCCTGTGGTGCTGACACTGTCCCCTGTGGTGCTGACACTGTCCTCCTGTGGTGCTGACACTGTCCCCCTGTGGTGCTGACACTGTCCCCCTGTGGTGCTGACACTGTCCCCCTGTGGTGCTGACACTGTCCCTGTGGTGCTGACACTGTCCTGTGGTGCTGACACTGTCCCCCTGTGGTGCTGACACTGTCCTGTGGTGCTGACACTGTCCCCCTGTGGTGCTGACACTGTCCCCCTGTGGTGCTGACACTGTCCCCCTGTGGTGCTGACACTGTCCTCCTGTGGTGCTGACACTGTCCCCCTGTGGTGCTGACACTGTCCCCCTGTGGTGCTGACACTGTCCTCCTGTGGTGCTGACACTGTCCTGTGGTGCTGACACTGTCCCCCTGTGGTGCTGACACTGTCCCCCTGTGGTGCTGACACTGTCCTCCTGTGGTGCTGACACTGTCCCCTGTGGTGCTGACACTGTCCTCCTGTGGTGCTGACACTGTCCCCCTGTGGTGCTGACACTGTCCTCCTGTGGTGCTGACACTGCCCTCCTGTGGTGCTGACACTGTCCCCTGTGGTGCTGACACTGTCCTCCTGTGGTGCTGACACTGTCCTGTGGTGCTGACACTGTCCTCCTGTGGTGCTGACACTGCCCCCTGTGGTGCTGACACTGCCCCCTGTGGTGCTGACACTGTCCCCCTGTGGTGCTGACACTGTCCCCTGTGGTGCTGACACTGTCCTCCTGTGGTGCTGACACTGTCCCCCTGTGGTGCTGACACTGTCCCCCTGTGGTGCTGACACTGTCCCCCTGTGGTGCTGACACTGCCCCCTGTGGTGCTGACACTGTCCCCCTGTGGTGCTGACACTGTCCCCTGTGGTGCTGACACTGTCCCCCTGTGGTGCTGACACTGTCCCCTGTGGTGCTGACACTGTCCTCCTGTGGTGCTGACACTGTCCTCCTGTGGTGCTGACACTGTCCTGTGGTGCTGACACTGTCCCCCTGTGGTGCTGACACTGTCCCCCTGTGGTGCTGACACTGTCCCCCTGTGGTGCTGACACTGTCCCCTGTGGTGCTGACACTGTCCCCCTGTGGTGCTGACACTGTCCTCCTGTGGTGCTGACACTGTCCCCCTGTGGTGCTGACACTGTCCCCCTGTGGTGCTGACACTGTCCCCTGTGGTGCTGACACTGTCCCCCTGTGGTGCTGACACTGTCCCCCTGTGGTGCTGACACTCCCCCCCTGTGGTGCTGACACTGTCCACCTGTGGTCCTGACACTGTCCCCCTGTGGTGCTGACACTGTCTCCCTCTGGTGCTGACACTGTCCTGTGGTGCTGACACTGTCCCCTGTGGTGCTGACACTGTCCTCCTGTGGTGCTGACACTGTCCCCTGTGGTGCTGACACTGTCCCCTGTGGTGCTGACACTGTCCCCTGTGGTGCTGACACTGTCCCCCTGTGGTGCTGACACTGTCCTGTGGTGCTGACACTGTCCTGTGGTGCTGACACTGTCCTGTGGTGCTGACACTGTCCCCCTGTGGTGCTGACACTGCCCCCCTTGTGGTGCTGACACTGTCCCCCTGTGGTGCTGACACTGTCCCCCTGTGGTGCTGACACTGTCCCCCCTTGGTGCTGACACTGTCCCCCTGTGGTGCTGACACTGTCCCCTGTGGTGCTGACACTGTCCCCCCTGTGGTGCTGACACTGTCCCCCTGTGGTGCTGACACTGTCCCCCTGTGGTGCTGACACTGTCCCCCTGTGGTGCTGACACTGTCCACCTGTGTGCTGACACTGTCCCCCTGTGGTCTGACACTGCCCCTGTGGTGCTGACACTGTCCCCCTGTGGTGCTGACACTGTCCCCTGTGGTGCTGACACTGTCCCCCTGTGGTGGACACTGTCCCCCTGTGGTGCTGACACTGTCCCCCTGTGGTGCTGACACTGTCCCCTGTGGTGCTGACACTGTCCCCCTGTGGTGCTGACACTGTCCTGTGGTGCTGACACTGTCCCCCTGTGGTGCTGACACTGTCCCCCTGTGGTGCTGACACTGTCCTGTGGTGCTGACACTGTCCCCCTGTGGTGCTGACACTGTCCTGTGGTGCTGACACTGTCCCCCCTGTGGTGCTGACACTGTCCTGTGTGGCTGACACTGTCCCCCCTGTGTGCTGACACTGTCCCCCTGTGGTGCTGACACTGTCCCTGTGGTGCTGACACTGTCCCCCCTGTGGTGCTGACACTGTCCCCCTGTGGTGGCTGACACTGTCCCCCTGTGGTGCTGACACTGTCCCCCTGGTGCTGACACTGTCCCCCTGTGGTGCTGACACTGTCCCCCCTGTGGTGCTGACACTGTCCCCCTGTGGTGCTGACACTGTCCTGTGGTGCTGACACTGTCCCCCGTGTGTGCTGACACTCCTGTGGTGCTGACACTGTCCCCCTGTGGTGCTGACACTGTCCCCCTGTGGTGCTGACACTGTCCCCCCTGTGGTGCTGACACTGTCCCCTGTGGTGCTGACACTGTCCCCTGTGGTGCTGACACTGTCCCCCCTGTGTGCTGACACTGTCCCCCTGTGGTGCTGACACTGTCCCCCTGTGGTGCTGACACTGTCCCCTGTGGTGCTGACACTGCCCCCCTGTGGTGCTGACACTGTCCCCCTGTGGTGCTGACACTGTCCCCCTGTGGTGCTGACACTGTCCCCCTGTGGTGCTGACACTGTCCCCCTGTGGTGCTGACACTGTCCTGTGGTGGCTGACACTGTCCCCCCTGTGGTGCTGACACTGTCCCTGTGGTGCTGACACTGTCCCCCCACTGTGGTGCTGACACTGTCCCCCTGTGGTGCTGACACTGTCCCTGTGGTGCTGACACTGTCCCCCCCTGTGGTGCTGACACTGTCCCCTGTGGTGCTGACACTGTCCCCCTGTGGTGCTGACACTCCTGTGGTGCTGACACTGTCCCCCTGTGGTGCTGACACTGTCCTGTGGTGCTGACACTGTCCCCCTGTGGTGCTGACACTGCCCCCCTGTGGTGCTGACACTGTCCCCCTGTGGTGCTGACACTGTCCCCCTGTGGTGCTGACACGTCCCCCTGTGGTGCTGACACTGTCCTCCTGTGGTGCTGACACTGTCCCCCTGTGGTGCTGACACTGTCCCCCGCACCACACACACACCACACACACACAGCACCCACACACACACACACAATGGAGAACAATGAACTTGTCCTGTGAACAATGAACACAAGTCAGGGCAACATGGATTTAGAGCGGGAAGATTCTATCACACGTGTTCACACCACTATGACAAAATCACAGAAGCGTTCAAAGAACTACAAATGCTGATGTTGTATACACAGACTTTGTAAAGCCATTCGATAAGTTTGACCATATAATGAGATC
>WNGS01165523.1:902746-907746 GCA_020271785.1 Procambarus virginalis
ACCTAACCTTCTTCGCCGTTCTTGAGATAGGGTGCGACTCTCAAGTTGTTCCGCGATTCGTTTTTCTTCGCCTATATAGGGAACGACGTTCCCGTTCCAATCTGCATCTCTTCCTCTTTTTCTTAGGGGGATGCGGTTTGTACATATTTCTAGTGCTACTGAGCTTATTTTTTCCAGGCACTGGTTCAGGTTCGCATTTTCTAGCTGTTCTTCCAGTTTATTCCTGTGAAGTCCTGGTTTATTTGCTCCCAGTTTATCTGTTTATTATTGAAGTTGAATTTACTGAAAATCTCCTCCACCGGGAATCTGGACTGGTTGTTGAAGGTCTATTTCCCATGGTTGTCATAACTTCAATTAAGTTGTGATCTGAGTAAACAGGTATTTGTAATCATTATGTTCCTGATCAATTCATCATATTAATGAAAATGAGGTCCAGCGTGTTCTCCTTCCTGGTTGGTTCTACTATTTGCTGGTTTAAGGCAAACCTGTCGCACATCCGTAGCTGGTCATTTGCATGTGCCTGTTCATTTAGGCTACTTCCTGGTATTCTTTCTGATATTACTGTATTAGCCAGGTGCTTCCATTTCAGGTGCCGTAGGTTGAAGTCCCCAAGCAGGATGATGTTCGGAGCTGGATTTGTGAGGTTTTCAAGCAGTGTTTCACTTTCATTAGTTGGTCTTTAAACTGCTGAGGGTTTGCCTCCGGTGACTTATACACAAGGACAATAACTACATTTAGGATCTCTATTTTGATTATCAGCCGGTTCCACCATATCATTTGAGGTGTTAGCAGCTCAATCAGATGAGTGTGTTTGATGTAGAGGCTGACCCCACCCTGAAGCCGGTGTTTCCTATCACATCTGAAAAGATTGTACTCTGAGATCCATATTTCACCATCATGATAGTCCTTTGTGGTGGGTTTATGTTAGGGCTGCAAACACTGCATTTGCCTCATGAAGGAGACCATCTATAAAGTGAACTTTGTTGGATTTGCGTGTTTTTATACCTTGAATGTTGGCAAATATAAATGATGTTATCGTGTTAGTGGAAGTGCCGGATGCCTTACTTGGTGTTAATATCTGAGGCTCTGGTAAGGAGGCCACTGTGTTTGCGTCCTCTCTAGCATTTGACCGAGTTGGTGATAGAGTCTGGTCATTTTTAGCCATTCTTCTCCTCCTCCTCTTGCTAAAAAATTATCCCGGTCGATGGAGTCCAGTTGAAGACCGAAATATTTTCAGAGGCCATTTATCCTATATAGTCAGACACCAGTGGCAGCTTCTATGGAAATAGGAAAGTATAGTTTACCCCCATTCCGATAAGATACCTCTTGGTTATCTTGAGGTTATCTTGAGATGATTTCGGGGCTTAACGTCCCTGCGGCCCGGTCCTCGACCAGGCCTCCTTTTTGTTACTCACCTCCAGGAAGCAGCCTGTAGCAGCTGTCTAACTCCCAGGTACCTATTTACTGCTAGGTAACAGGGGCATCAGTGTGAAAGAAACTACCCAGTTTGTCTAGTCTATCACTACCCAGTGATAAATTCCAGGTACTCAGGTACGGCAAAAATGAGGATCTAAACATAATACAGGGTACAAAACACAATCGAATCTGCCCATAGTAGGACAACAGCATGTCAAGGATTTGGGAATAATGATGTCAGACGATCTAACGTTTAGGGAGCATAACCAAGCAAGTATTGCGTCCGCCAGAAAATGATTGGATGGATTACGAGAACTTTCAAATCCAGGGATCCCATCACAATGGTTGTACTCTTCAAATCACTTGTGTTGTTCCGTCTTGGACCAAAGGTACTCACTGACCAGTGAGCAGGTACTCACTGACCAACAGTCAGTGAGTACCTGCTCAGTACTCACTTCCCCCTTCAGAGCAGGAGAGATTGCTGAAATAGAGGGAATACAGAGAACATATACGGCACGCATAGACGAGATAAAACACCTAAATTATTGGGATCGTCTCAAAGCTCTCCAAATGTACTCACTAGAAAGGAGACGAGAGAGATACCAAATAATATACACGTGGAAAATACTGGAGGGCCAGGTCCCAAATCTACACAGTAAAATAACAACATACTGGAGTGAACGATATGGAAGAAAATGCAGAATAGAGCCAGTGAAGAGCAGAGGTGCCATAGGCACAATCAGAGAACACTGTATAAACATCAGAGGTCCACGGTTGTTCAACGTCCTCCCAGCAAGCATAAGAAATATTGCCGGAACAACCGTGGACATCTTCAAGAGAAAACTAGATTGTTTCCTCCAAGGAGTGCCGGACCAACCGGGCTGTGGTGGGTATGTGGGCCTGCGGGCCGCTCCAAGCAACAGCCTGGTGGACCAAACTCTCACAAGTCAAGCTTGGCCCCGGGAAGGCCTTGGGAAGTAGAAGAACTCCCAGAACCCCATCAACCAGGTACCCATTTGTTTCCGCCTCCACCGGAGGTCGAACCCGTAACCATATGACTACGAATCCCGAGCGCTGTCCACTCAGCCGTCAGGCCCCCTGACAGCTAAAGATGTTCCATAGACTTTATAGTTCATCCTGAACTAAACCCAGAACCACAGCAGAGAATCGAGCAATTAATGCTTGTTGAATTGTATATAAATATACCTTAATTAACATACCAGTTACACAGAGAACTCATACTAACCTGATGTATATATCAGACAATCCCCTGGAGCTCTGAGGAGCCTCGAACCCCCGACCCAGGGACCGCTGACGTTAACCACTGGACTACCCTGACTTGCTAAAAGTTATACAACCGGATTTCTTTTCAAATCACATTAAGGTGATGGAGCCATTGTAGGTGTGTACTGGCCAGTGTAGGTGTGTACTGGCCAGTGTAGGTGTGTACTGGCCAGTGTAGGTGTGTACTGGCCAGTGTAGGCGTGTACTGGCCAGTGTAGGTGTGTACTTGTCAGTGTTGGTGTGTACTGGCCAGTGTTGGTGTGTACTGGCCAGTGTAGGTGTGTACTTGTCAGTGTTGGTGTGTACTTGTCAGTGTAGGCGTGTACTGGCCAGTGTAGGTGTGTACTGGCCAGTGTAGGTGTGTACTGGCCAGTGTAGGTGTGTACTGGCCAGTGTAGGTGTGTACTGGTCAGTGTAGATGTGTACGTGTCAGTGTAGGTGTGTACTGGCCAGTGTAGGTGTGTACTGGCCAGTGTAGGTGTGTACTGGCCAGTGTAGGTGTGTACTGGTCAGTGTAGATGTGTACGTGTCAGTGTAGGTGTGTACTGGCCAGTGTAGGTGTGTACTGGCCAGTGTAGGTGTGTACTGGCCAGTGTAGGTGTGTACTGGCCAGTGTAGGAGTGTACTGGCCAGTGTAGGCGTGTACTGGCCAGTGTAGGCGTGTACTGGCCAGTGTAGGTGTGTACTGGCCAGTGTAGGTGTGTACTGGCCAGTGTAGGTGTGTACTGGCCAGTGTAGGTGTGTACTGGTCAGTGTAGATGTGTACGTGTCAGTGTAGGTGTGTACTGGCCAGTGTAGGTGTGTACTGGCCAGTGTAGGTGTGTACTGGCCAGTGTAGGTGTGTACTGGCCAGTGTAGGTGTGTACTGGCCAGTGTAGAGGTGTACTGGCCAGTGTAGGTGTGTACTGGCCAGTGTAGGTGTGTACTGGTCAGTGTAGATGTGTACGTGTCAGTGTAGGTGTGTACTGGCCAGTGTAGGTGTGTACTGGTCAGTGTAGGTGTGTACTGGCCAGTGTAGGTGTGTACTGGCCAGTGTAGGTGTGTACTGGCCAGTGTAGAGGTGTACTGGCCAGTGTAGGTGTGTACTGGCCAGTGTAGGTGTGTACTGGCCAGTGTAGGTGTGTACTGGTCAGTGTAGGTGTGTACCGGCCAGTGTAGGTGTGTACTGGTCAGTGTAGGTGTGTACTGGCCAGTGTAGGTGTGTACTGGTCAGTGTAGGTGTGTACTGGCCAGTGTAGGTGTGTACTGGTCAGTGTAGGTGTGTACTGGCCAGTGTAGGTGTGTACTGGCCAGTGTAGGTGTGTACTGGTCAGTGTAGGTGTGTACTGGCCAGTGTAGGTGTGTACTGGTCAGTGTAGGTGTGTACTGGCCAGTGTAGGCGTGTACCGGCCAGTGTAGGTGTGTACTGGCCAGTGTAGGTGTGTACTGGCCAGTGTAGGTGTGTACTGGCCAGTGTAGGTGTGTACTGGCCAGTGTAGAGGTGTACTGGCCAGTGTAGGTGTGTACTGGCCAGTGTAGGTGTGTACTGGTCAGTGTAGAGGTGTACGTGTCAGTGTAGGTGTGTACTGGCCAGTGTAGGTGTGTACTGGCCAGTGCAGGTGTGTACTGGCCAGTGCAGGTGTGTACTGGCCAGTGTAGGTGTGTACTGGCCAGTGTAGGTGTGTACTGGCCAGTGTAGGTGTGTACTGGCCAGTGTAGGTGTGTACTGGCCAGTGTAGGTGTGTACTGGCCAGTGTAGGTGTGTACTTGTCAGTGTAGGTGTGTACTGGCCAGTGTAGGTGTGTACTTGTCAGTGTAGGTGTGTACTTGTCAGTGTAGGTGTGTACTGGCCAGTGTAGGTGTGTACTGGCCAGTGTAGGTGTGTACTTGTCAGTGTAGGTGTGTACTGGCCAGTGTAGGTGTGTGCTGGCCAGTGTAGGTGTGTACTGGCCAGTGTAGGTGTGTACTGGCCAGTGTAGGCGTGTACCGGCCAGTGTAGGCGTGTACTGGCCAGTGTAGGCGTGTACTGGCCAGTGTAGGTGTGTGCTGGCCAGTGTAGGTGTGTACTGGCCAGTGTAGGTGTGTACTGGCCAGTGTAGATGTGTACGTGTCAGTGTAGGTGTGTACTGGCCAGTGTAGGTGTGTACTGGCCAGTGCAGGTGTGTGTACTGGCCAGTGCAGGTGTGTACTGGCCAGTGTAGGTGTGTACTGGCCAGTGTAGGTGTGTACTGACCAGTGTAGGTGTGTAACTGGCCAGTGTAGGTGTGTACTGGCCAGTGTAGGTGTGTACTTGTCAGTGTAGGTGTGTACTTGTCAGTGTA
>WNGS01165523.1:964894-981468 GCA_020271785.1 Procambarus virginalis
GTCTGAACGACAACACGTTACAATCCCGACTGGCCCAAACGGTTCCGTCCCTTCCAAGTCATCAAAAATATCCTATCTCTGGCCCGATATAGCTAAAATAACTAAAAATTCACTTACCTATCAAAAGTACAAGTTGCTAACTCATTGATAGCCTCCAGCTATCACAGTGCTCCTCATGGAACACGTAAGATATCAACAACTTAAAAATTGTAATCTTCAATAATGAGAAGAGGGAAGGAAGCGTCGCTCACTCACAAGGGTCTCGTGTTCCACCCCACACGTGTGGAAGGTCTCCCGCACACCATGTATCCGGTTCCTTAAATCTAAATAAAAATATAAGATAAATTATTACAAAAAATCAATGTCCAGTTCACAAATGTCTGCACTTAACAAAAGTCAATGTTTTAGGTGCTGTACAACTGCGCACTCAGGGGCAGGTCACACACACAGGTGGTGTACAACTGCGCACTCTGGCACAGGTCACACACACAGGTGGTGTACAACTGCGCACTCAGGGGCAGGTCTCACACACAGGTGGTGTGTACAACTGCGCACTCTGGCACAGGTCACACACAGGTGGTGTACAACTGCGCACTCTGGCACAGGTCTCACACAGGTGCTGTACAACTGCGCACTCTGGCACAGGTCCACCCACAGGTGTGTACAACTGCGCACTCTGGCACAGGTCACACACACAGGTGCTGTACAACTGCGCACTCTGGCCAGGCCTATGTTAGGCCTATTATAGTGTTTTCTCCTCAGCTTTTTCCAATTGTTGGATTTTTAACGTGATGGGAATAGGTTGTTGTTGTTGTTGTTGTTGGTAAAGATTTGCTACTTGGAACAAAATGTCCCAAGTAGCACCGGCTATGGCGACCCCGTAGTTACTGAGGTCGTTCTTGTACCATCAAGGGGTCGAGGGGCGAGGTAAATACTGTACCAGGGAGGGTATGGGAGCTGATTGGCTGTTGGGTCACTAGGAGCTCTAACGACGCCGTTGATTGGCTGTTGGAGTACTAGGAAGTATCAGTACTAGTATCAGTACTAGTAGCAATATGTACTAGTTACCAACCCTAGTTACCATCTATTTTTGTTAAAGGTTAAAGAAAACCAATAAAAAAAAACTGTGAAAGGAACGCGATAAAATATCTGGTGTTTGACCCAAGCTTGACGCCATCCTTGACCCTGTCGAGGTGCTCCTTGGGATACTTGAAGGACTACCCCTCGAGAGGTCCCCCTCGTGTGGAGTATGAGAGTGACGGCCGGAACTCCACCTGGGGATGAGTTTCAACAGCCTACAGACTCCAGACTTACTCCTCGACCTGACGTAAATATCAAGATGGCCGCCAGATACCATGGGTAAGCTTGCCCTTCATTCGTCTCCTGTTCTCCTTTCCTCACTTTGAGTCAGTATACGATACATTGTCTCTACCTATTATATCAAAATTTATTATATTTCGTTTTTGGCTGGTGGGGTTTACCCTAGCCAGGGCTGGTGGGGTTTACCCTAGCCAGGGCTGGTGGGGTTTACCCTAGCCAGGGCTGGTGGGGTTTACCCTAGCCAGGGCTGGTGGGGTATACCCTAGCCAGGGCTGGTGGGGTCCACCCTAGCCAGGGCTGGTGGGGTTTACCCTAGCCAGGGCTGGTGGGGTTTACCCTAGTCAGGGCTGGTGGGGTGTACCCTAGCCAGGGCTGGTGGGGTGTACCCTAGCCAGGGCTGGTGGGGTGTACCCTAGCCAGGGCTGGTGGGGTCCACCCTAGCCAGGGCTGGTGGGGTTTACCCTAGCCAGGGCTGGTGGGGTCCACCCTAGCCAGGGCTGGTGGGGTCCACCCTAGCCAGGGCTAGTGGGGTCCACCCTAGCCAGGGCTGGTGGGGTGTACCCTAGCCAGGGTTGGTGGGGTCTACCCTAGCCAGGGTTGGTGGGGTCTACCCTAGCCAGGGCTGGTGGGGTTTACCCTAGCCAGGGCTGGTGGGGTTTACCCTAGCCAGGGCTGGTGGGGTTTACCCTAGCCAGGGCTGGTGGGGTTTACCCTAGCCAGGGCTGGTGGGGTATACCCTAGCCATGGCTGGTGGGGTGTACCCTAGCCAGGGCTGGTGGGGTCCACCCTAGCCAGGGCTGGTGGGGTTTACCCTAGCCAGAGCTGGTGGGGTGTACCCTAGCCAGGGCTGGTGGGGTTTACCCTAGCCAGGGCTGGTGGGGTGTACCCTAGCCAGGGCTGGTGGGGTTTACCCTAGCCAGGGCTGGTGGGGTGTACCCTAGCCAGGGTTGGTGGGGTCTACCCTAGCCAGGGTTGGTGGGGTCTACCCTAGCCAGGGCTGGTGGGGTTTACCCTAGCCAGGGCTGGTGGGGTCTACCCTAGCCAGGCTGGTGGGGTCTACCCTAGCCAGGGTTGGTGGGGTCTACCCTAGCCAGGGCTGGTGGGGTCCACCCTAGCCAGGGCTGGTGGGGTCCACCCTAGCCAGGGCTGGTGGGGTCCACCCTAGCCAGGGCTGGTGGGGTCCACCCTAGCCAGGGCTGGTGGGGTCCACCCTAGCCAGGGCTGGTGGGGTTTACCCTAGCCAGGGCTGGTGGGGTCCACCCTAGCCAGGGCTGGTGGGGTCTACCCTAGCCAGGGCTGGTGGGGTCCACCCTAGCCAGGGCTGGTGGGGTTTACCCTAGCCAGGGCTGGTGGGGTCCACCCTAGCCAGGGCTGGTGGGGTCCACCCTAGCCAGGGCTGGTGGGGTCCACCCTAGCCAGGGCTGGTGGGGTTTACCCTAGCCAGGGCTGGTGGGGTCCACCCTAGCCAGGGCTGGTGGGGTCTACCCTAGCCAGGGCTGGTGGGGTCTACCCTAGCCAGGGCTGGTGTGGTCTACCCTAGCCAGGGCTGGTGGGGTGTACCCTAGCCAGGGCTAGTGGGGTCCACCCTAGCCAGGGCTGGTGGGGTCCACCCTAGCCAGGGCTGGTGGGGTCCACCCTAGCCAGGGCTGGTGTGTGGTGTTCAAAACGTGTTCATAACAGTGTGTTAATTTGATTACCTTTTCCCTCCTGCAGGTACGTGTGTTGACCTTGGCTCTTAGCTCAGTGTAATGGTATGTAGAGTGTGTTTGTTGGTGTACACACACACACACACACACACACACACACACACACACACACACACACACACACACACACACACACACACACACACACACACACACACACACACACATATAAAGCTCCAGCATGGAGTCCATATCTCGTCAAGCATAAAACTAAATTCGAGAAGGTTCAGAGGTTGCCATCAGACTAGTACTCGAACTGAGGGGCATGAAGTATGAGGAGAGACTATGGGAATTAAACCTCACGTCGCTGGGAGACAGGAGAGTTAGGGAGGACATGATCGCCACATATAAGATTCTCAAAGAAATTGATAGGGTACATAAAGAGTTTATTTAACATAAGGGGCACACGCACTAGGCAGTCAGGTGTCGTCCAGGGCAGACAGGTGTCGTCCAGGGCAGACAGGTGTCGTCCAGGGCAGACAGGTGTCGTCCAGGGCAGACAGGTGTCGTCCAGGGCAGACAGGTGTCGTCCAGGGCAGACAGGTGTCGTCCAGGGCAGACAGGTGTCGTCCAGGGCAGACAGGTGTCGTCCAGGGCAGACAGGTGTTGCTTACAACACCTACAACCTCTTAAGATAAACATGTCACAACCCCCATTCCCTCCAATCACTTCAACAATCCTTCATGATTGTTGAAGTGATTGGGATTGTCCATTAAGCAAGCCTACACGCGTCTGTCTTGCCACGTGGGATTGGCCGGCCTGGCGTAGGAGAACAGCCGTGATTGGTGGACACGTTCTGGGGCAGAGTCCAATTGGCCAGTTACTGAGAATGACTCTGTCAGCAAATAAACAAATCCACAAGGGCCGTGACGAGGATTCGAACCTGCGTCCGAGAGCATCCCAGACACTGCCTTAATCGACTGAGCTACGACATGGTCAAAAGTGTTGGAACCGAAGTTTTACTGAACTTACTGGATCCTGCAGCCTCTCCGAGACACCTGTGAGGGGGTGAACGAGACAGCGGCCGGAGCTCCGGACCGGACTCGGGGAGTAGAAGCCCTCTCGAAAAGAGTGGAAGCACTACAGGTATGCTCCGGGTATGCCATTGAGGGGTGTGTGAGTGTACACCTGTACACACCTGTCGATTACGGGTGTGTGTGTACACCTGTACACACCTGTGGGTTACAGGTGTGAGTGTACACCAGTACACACCTGTGAGTTATGGGTGTTAGTGTACACCAGTACACACCTGTGGGTTACGGGTGTGAGTGTACATCAGTACACACCTGTGGGTTACGGGTGTGAGTGTACACCAGTACACACCTGTGGGTTACGGGTGTGAGTGTACACCTGTACACACCTGTCGGTTACGGGTGTGAGTATACACCTGTACACACCTGTGAGTTACGGGTGTGAGTGTACACCTGTACACACGTGTGAGTTAGGGTGTGAGTGTACACCTGTACACACCTGTCGGTTACGGGTGTAAGTGTACACCTGTACACACCTGGGAGCTACGGGTGTGAGTGTACACCTTGTGAGGAGATGTAGAATCTCCTCAGCTAGTTTTCCTAGTTTCTAGAATAGGCTAGTCGCTCTAGGGACTCTAGAAACTGAAGCTTTCAAATTTACATATACTTGTTGGGTGTCATATGAAAGCTTATGTTAAATGCTGGCAGTTAAAACTAATGAGAGGTCTGTGATTGCTCTGTAGAGAGAATTACAGCAAAATTTGCCTGTTCTGTGAAACAGAGAGGGTAGTATAACAAAAACCGTTAGAGGTGGAGGGGGGACAGTGGGGCGAACGCTGCCTCCCCCCCCCACCAAGGGAGACGTTGAGACGTTGTGTTGGGCCTCACCCTCCTTGTGACGTCACGCCACGCCACAGGCGAGGGGCCCGTGTGATTGGTCTAGGCACCCCTGCTCCTAGGCCGAGTTTAGGCGCGAAAAGCTGTCATTGGAAGCGGCACGAGGGACAGTGCCGGCTTCCTGCTGATTGGTCAAGACAAGGTAGGGGGAGAAATATGGGGATGTGGGCCTCCCTGGCCCGCCAAAGTTTTAGTTTGAATTGGGCAGCCAGGGTGTGAGTAGTGTCTAGGTGGGGGGTGGCGGGCCTGCCACCCCCACCACCGTTATCGCTCCTGTCGTTCTGTTTACTCATATTGCATGGCACTCCAGCCACCCTGGGTGTGTCGAAGCCCAAATTTGCGAGAAACTGGGACTTGGACTTTGAATTCCGCCCGACGTCGTCCATGTGGTAGGTGACGCCGGCCAGTGTCACCCTGTCACCCCAGTGTAAGAGCGAGTCATGCTCTGGTATGATGGGGTTGTTAGTGATTCCCCATCCATGTGTGTATGCCACGCGGCCACCCAGGCCGCCCCCTGGCCGCCCCCTGGCCGCCCGCGGCCACCCGCCACCCGCCGGCCGCCCAGCCAGCACCCACCCACCACCCACCCACTTTACCCCGCGCGCTAGCAGCTCGGGTGGGGTGGGGTGCTGTGACGTCACGCGCCACCCGTGGCCACCCTCCTGAAGGCCACGCTGTGGCCACATGTTGGCCACCACCTTTGGCCACCCCCTTGGCCACATTCCCAGGACAGCCTAAGGCCACATCTTGTCGACGCACGAGGAGCAAGCTAAGTGTTGACAGCCAGGTGGTAAGGACCTGGGAAATGAGGAAATGTGTGGAAGGAAACGTGAGTACTTTATCGGTGTCTCAGATTAGTGGAAATCATAGTAGAAAAGTTGTGTGAGCCCCTAGCCCGGCCAGGCTAGGGAAGTAGCTGAGACGCCCGTATGTGGCACGCCCAGGTGACTGTGGGGCAGTACCTGGAGAGGGAAATTGTCACTGTAAATCACGTAGTGTTATAATTATATATCTGTAGATATATTGTTGTGTGTAGACTGACTAGAGTTTGGGACCAGTCAGTGTAGAGAAATCATCATATAAATGATCCAGTCTGGCGATTCTGTATAATCGTCCAGCCTTGGTTAGTGCCATGGTACCTCATTATGTAATTAGGCCAGGTTAGAGTTAATTAAGCAGGCCCGTGGGGCAGGGTTATTAGTGGATATCCTGAGGTCTGTATATATCCCTGTTGATTAATTACATTGTTATGGAGGCCATTTCCATATGTTTCATTTGCATGTTGCATGTATGTGTTGTGTGGTGAGTCAGTAGATGTGATCGCTGACTGATTGCCTAATGATGTCATTAGCATGGGGGGCATGCTGACGGTATCATTATGTGCAGGTTTGTGCAGTGTTATCAGGTATACGATATTACTGTCCTAGGAACTGTGTTGAGGATTTAAAGGGACCCTTTGAGTATTCAGGGAAATTCTCAGTCACTTAATGGGAGCGAGCAATTTGTTAATTTGCCTAATTATGGGAGAATTAGTGCCAGCTGTCCGCGTAGAGCGACGGTGTCTTATATTAACGTAATTGTCTTGCTGAAGCCACCGGGATCGGGCGATCTTTTGCAACGTTTGCAAGATTAGAGGGACAGTAAGATTGGTATACCTTGAGTTGCAAAACCGTGTGTTATTACTGTGTGGGCATAGTAATTAACGAGTTGCAGTAGTCGCAACTGTATGTGGGCAGTGCTATTTTATGTTTTGCATGCCATTATATGTGTGACCTATGTAACCTTAGGGTTACTTTGTTTCTTTAAGTTGTGTTGAGTACTTAAGGATTCAGTGAGTTAATTAGGGGTAATTAACTGGATAAGGGGGTGCACACTTGAAGTTGTTGAATGAGTGAGTGCTGTTATGGGAGAACAGTGTTGAACTTGAGCTTGTGGGAATACGTGTCCGGTGCAATTAATTGTCCGTGTGACAATTAATTGACCACTCTAGCTAATTATGTAATTAGCATTCTCATCATGAATTCACGTAGTGGGAGAGGATCTGTCAGAGTCTGTCAGTGATAGTGCTAACGTCAGTTGCTCGAGACTAACTGCCTTTCAGGGTTGGGGCAATTAGTGGCTCATGATAATTAGTGGAGTAATTAACGTCTGGAGTCTTGAGGACTCAGATGACTCGGTAAAGCGAGGTCATGGGGTTAGCATAATACGTTATATTAATCATATTCTGTCTGGTGACAGTGGATTAAGTTGCACTCATTGTTAATTAGGGTAATTAACTCCTCTTCCGTGAATTCACAGTGTTTGATGAGACCTGCTTAGGCAGTGCGGAGTGAGACGTATTTATGTATGATTAATTATCGGTCCTGGTGACAGTTAATTAATTGCTCAAGGCTAATTAGGGTAATTAGCACTCATTAGTAAGTAAACGTAATTAGTGATACACAGACTGTTGAGAAGCCACCCACTTGGGGTAGGCTTAGTTAACGTAACTCAATTGGGATGTAATTAGTGGTCCGTTTGACCTTAATTAAGAATTACTCACTGAATACTTGCAAGGAGTCAAGTGTGATGTAATTTAAGAGTTTGAGTTATTGTGACAAGAGGACTTGTGTTAACGTAGAGTACTATCATGTTGTTGTCTAGAGTGAGACACTTGTTGTTATTAAAGTAGTACTTGTTGCTGACTGCTGTGATCAGTCAATTTCCATCATTATTCACATAATCAATGTTGCAATTGATTAAGGCAATTTCTTTTGGTTATCGTCTAGTGACGAGGGTAAAGTAACTTAGGGATGAGTGGAGCTGTGTCCCAGAATCCCACCTTGCCTGACTGTGTTCACTTTAGTTGTGATAGGGGGAGTCACTGTTAGACTACCCACCTGATTACGGGGGTCGCTCCTGTTGGAGGGAGGGCCTTAAGCTTGTGATTAGAGTAGCTGCCACTAGGAAGTCGTGTCACTATTGATTGCTTGCTTGTGTCATCAGTGGAAGATTGTTCAGTTAGTTCATGTTGTCAGCCCGAAGTGTCAGCAGGATGGAGCCTGCTGTCATTTCTCGAGGGGCTGTTGAATAGCTGTGTTGCAAATGCCACTGGTTGGACTGTAACGTAATTAAATCACACGCTGTGGTGTAACTTAGTCTGTGATATTTTTCTTTGAGTTTGCAATATTGCGTCATCAGTGGGCACACCTGTGTTCAGGTTAGTTCAGTATGCAGCCACACAGCAAGGGTTGCTATTTAGCTGTTGGTTATGGTGCCACTGGATGGACATTAACGTAAAGATTAATTTGAGGAAGGGTGCTGGAGTTGCCAGTGAACCCATTAGTTATTGATGTCATTGAAAGGCTACTGATTTGATTGCATTGCAACCGCTATTGCAGGTGTAGACTGCACTGAGGCGTAGAACAGTTAGGAGGTTACTGGAGACGTGTTCCAGAACTCACTGTGTCATTTGTTGTAATTGTGATTATAGATCTGTTAGTTCTTGCTTGCGTGTTGATTCCTCTGTGGGCACGCTTATGTTCGAGTAACGTCATTGACATTCTTTTGTTTTGATGTAGTAGTCTAGTCTCTTGTTATAATAAATTGTTATTTGTTAACAGTCTTTGATGTCAACCTTCAACTATTCTGTACCACTCCCATTGTTCTGATATATATTTGATATTGTTGTTTTAAATCTTTGATATGACGGCTGCGCTCCTGGGAATTCGAATTCCAATTCATAGCGCCACACAACAAATATAAAATTTGATTGTGAGAACCCGTCGGTTACCCTTTATTGGTTTTAACGTCATGTTTAACTAGGAGGAACCAGCGGCCTATTGTGGACAGGTTTTCACCCCTGCTGGTGGAAGCCTGGCGGTTTGCTCCCGCTTCTCCTTTTTCTACTGGACTCATGCTTAACTGCCAAGAGCAGCCTTTAAACTTGTAGTCCACCTCCTAAGGGAGGTAGGCGTAGAGAAAAATCTCACAGTTACAACCAAGTACCCAATTTACTGTGGAGTTAAACAGAGGCTACAGTTAAGGATTTCTGCCCAGTAAATCCTCCCCGGCCAGGATACGAACCTATGACAAAGCGCTCGCGGATAGCCAGGTGAGTGTCTTACCACTACACCACAGACACTACTGCATGTTACCACCTACTAACTACCAGTTAGTAGATGGCAAGACCGCATATCAGGAACATTTTGTTATTGGAAATAATCTCGCTAAGCGAGAACCTGTACTACCACTTTTTTGTGCTAGTACAGGTTTTGAAAATGTTCCCGCTAAGAGTATCCCGTTTATGAGTGAAATTAACGTTGGAGCCTCACCGGAAATGTTCCCTTGTTATGCGGTACCCCATTTAAGAGTGAAATTAAGATCTGAGGTTGCTCATTTTAGAGGATATTTTAATTTGAGGTGTATCATGCAAACTGTCATTGTCAGATGATAGTTCTGGGATCAGGTTTAAAAAATATTCGCTATGCGGTACCCCATTTAAGAAACCCGGTGACTGAGTAGTATTTTTTCAAATATGAAATATAGTGAAATTTTTTAAACAAATCTCCCGTTATTTGGCATCAGCGTCGTAAAACTTTCACCCCAATATGTTAAGAAATAGATTTTTATGAAGTTCTTAAAAGTAAATGCGTACAAGATGGGGGAAGGCAACCGGTACTGATAATAACGATAACATTTCTTATTTGCTGGAAATCAGGGATAAAGAGATGCAATCACCTGACCAACGCACCAGGAAGAAAAACAGTAGTAAGGAGGGCCCACAAAGTGGATATGCAGCAGGTGCCACCTGGAGGGCCAGATTTCACACAATAATGAGTAATATGTTATTATGCTGTATTTTATTATATATCATATAAAATACATTGCCCAATGGCAATTTTTCTTATGTCCCTTTGTTGACAACCCATGTTTTCCCTTTTTTGTTTCTATGAGGATTTTGTTATAACTTCTACAGCTTGGGGAATGCATATCTGGCACTAGGCTTGTGAAGTTGGAACGAAATTAGTCAATATGCAAATCGACCACAGGTGGCAGAAGTTGTAACTTTTATTTTTTGGAGGCCGATTTATTTACAGATTTCACATTCTATTCTCGTTTTCTCTTTAGGCTGTATTGATGCACGAGGACCAGATGAGGGGCTTATCACTTATATATGGGTAATGAAGTTACTGCAATATATATATGTTTGTTATCCCTAACCTATCCCTATATTTTTTTTTGGGGGGGGGGGGGCGGATTTTTCTTAATTCATTACAACATATACTGCCCTACAACTTTCATATATTTGAGTACGAATGACAAGCAATGTTTATTAAAGCATACAAGAAAATTTATTAATTAGAACTACCATATTCATTGTCGATAACTTAAATTTCAGTTATCTATGAAAAAATAATTTCAACTTTGAGACCAACTTCAAAAATTCAGTTTCTGACCGATTCTCACCATTTTTATATATTATATGCAAGTTCTTAGTTCTAAGGTGTCTTAAGGGTCGTTTAGTCATAAATCCATAACGTTTGGAGTAATAATTTTTTTGCGTCTAAATTTTGCACATATTTTGATGGCCATATAGAAAAAATGTTTTACAGTAAACTATACTCTCAAATAATATTTTACCTTTACGAACATGAAAGTTATATGCCTATAAACGTTAAAAGGCGGGTCTAAGAACTAACATCGGAAACTGACAAATACATCACATACGTTTAATTAACATTCTCTCTGAAAATGGACTTGATCCAACCATAATTTCACTGTTAAACGGGGTACCGCATAGTAATGATTTGGTAACTGTGTGGCCACGTCTGTGGTAGAAAAAAAATGATTTGTTAAGCCTGGTCGCAGAACTATTATCTGACAATGAATGATGCATGATACACCTCCAATTAACATATCCTCTGAAAATGGACAACTTCAGACCTTCATTTGACTCTTAAACGGGGCACCGCTTAGCGGAAATATTTTGAAACCCCCGTCCTTCCGCACACAAACAAAAATTGGGTACCACTTAGTGGGAACATTTCCAAAAACAAAATGTTCCCGCGGTGCGGTCTTACCACCTACTCCAGTTAAGTGAAAAACTTTTGTTCTAGACATTGTTTCACAGCTTAATCCAATGTCACTTATTTGAGACAATTAACCATTTTGTTGAGTGTACTCAGAGTGATTATTTTATATGTGAACCTTGATAATTGTGGTGATTATAGAATGAGCAAATGTGATGATAATAGACACTAAGTACCTTGTTCATATAGGTGGACAGAATAAGGTCTTGCCCCTATCTTGAGGTTATCTTGAGATGATTTCGGGTTTTTTTAGTGTCCCCGCGGCCCGGTCCTCAACCAGGCCTCCACCCCCAGGAAGCAGCCCGTGACAGCTGACTAACACCCAGGTACCTATTTTACTGCTAGGTAACAGGGGCATAGGGTGAAAGAAACTCTGCCCATTGTTTCTCGCCGGCGCCTGGGATCGAACCCAGGACCACAGGATCACAAGTCCAGTGTGCTGTCCGCTCGGCCGACCGGCTCCCCCCCTAAGAGATAAACTTCTTACAGATCCTAGGTGTACAGGTGTGAATACACTCAACTATGATAACATTGATTCTGGAATTAATAGGAAAAGTTTGTATTGTATAGATCCCAATATGAATAATAACTGCTCTCATGTGCATGGTGTCTTGTTAAAGTTTGAACTTTTGGACTATTTCAATAACCATTTATTTCATTCTCCTGGAGTTCATTGACTCATTACCACTGCAGAATCAAAGATTTTAATGTGTCTATTTTTCCAACAGTGTTATTTATCTTGTAATATACTTTATTCCTGGTTTAGTGCATGTTGTTCCTTAGATTTTGATTATTTGTGATACTTTTGGATTTTACTCAGTAATCATATATTTCTACTTACCATTTGATTGTGTAATGTGCATGATACTGAATTTCAAGTTTATTTTCAACTTGCTGATCATGAGACTGTTGTTTAGTGGAGACTCTCATGAACATTACTCATGATCTTTTTTCATTATGTACTATCAGCATGTGCATGTCTTTAAATTATTAGTATCTCAAGTGTTATCATCTGATGCAACGGAACTGTTTTGATTTTGTTATCAGTTTAAAAGTTGTATACTTCATTAGTTCTTGCCAATGCTTGTGTATAAATTTGAAGTTCATTGTCAACATTTATTATCTGACATCCTCGTTATGCTTCAGTACTAAATTCTGCACTTACATTAGTAAGTAATTGAAGTGAAATTAATCTTCAATTAATTTATTTTTTTCTCCTGAGATTGAGGGATGTTATGGATCAGGAATAAATCTGGATCGTAACTATGTTATTAATAAAACTTTTGTTATCAGTTATATTTTATCAAGTAATTTTTGTATTCTTATCATTATCACGGAATAAATGAAATTAAGTTACAATATAATGAGAGAAATTCCTTATAAATGTGTTAAGGGCATGTAGTATTATTGCATTCCATACTAACCACTGTATTCCAATATACCAATAGGTGGTGGACAAGGGTTTAGCCACAGGTTTTGAATCAGTTCAGTTCTTGCCCATATTGTGTGATAGTCAGTTGTGTATTAGGTGGACCAACTGTAATGAGTTTCATGATATATATTTTTTTGGCATATAATAATAACATGAGTTGGATATTATTTATGTTAGTACTTATTTTACCTATTACTCATTATATATATATATTGTATGCAGTGTTGGCCAGAGTGATAAGATGGGGACTGTGTTCTATTAAGAGATGTGGTAAGTTGGCAGCATTTACCTGAGAGCCACTAACACTAGTGGCCTCGACGAGGACAGGAAGCTGGTGGCTTGTCAAACGTCCCTCCCAGTTGTGTTGATGACCCTTTCCAGCTGTACTTTAAACGTTAACAGAGTTTTGGCATTTAGGGCTTCTGCGGGTAGGCGGTTCCATGGGTTAATAACCCTGTGGGTGAAAAAGCATCTCTTGTTCTCAGTCCTACATTGTGGCTTGTTGAGCTTGAAACAATTGCTCCTTGTTTGTGTTACTTCTGACCTTTTGAAGAAGTTTTCCAGATCAACATCCACCAAATTGTTCAGTATTTTAAAAGTTTCAATAAGATCGGTCCTGTCATGCCTGGTTTGCAGTGTTGTTAGCCCTGGGGGCCACCAACCGTTCCTGATACGTGAGTTGACTTAGCCCTGGAATGATTTTTGTTGCCCGGTGTTTCACTTTCTCCGGAGCAGCTACATCTTACTGAAGATGAAGTCTCCATGCTTGGATACAGTAATCCAAATGGGGGCACACAGCGATTTATACAATTGAATCATTGCCCTCTTTTCCTTGAAGTGGAAGCTACACTTGATTATTCCAAGTAAGCGTTTATGACTGCTGCCCCTATCTGCCATGTAACTTTCATTGAGTGGTGGATTTTGACTCCAAGGTCCTTTTTTTCATCAATCTGCTGCAATGTAATGCTAATTAATTTGGTAGTTGTGGCGTGTTTTTTTTTATTATTACAATTTTCTACCACAGACGTGGCCACACATTTACAATGCTAACCAGCATATATACATTTTCTTCTGTCCTCCATGGACAGGGTTTGAGATGTGTTAAACATATATTTCAAGGGTTTATTGAACAATCAACCACTGAACGCGAGTCGGTGCTTTTAAAATGCTAAGCTAACCTATATACGTAAATACATAGATACACAGATTTACGTATGCCTTACATAAAGTGTTCGATGTGTCGTGGGTTGTTATGCCCCACATGCAGTGTCCCGCATTTGTCAATATTAAAGAACATTTGCCAGTCATCTGACCATTTGTGGAGTTTCTGCTGATCTCTTTGTAAGGCTTCTACATAATTATCATTTCCCACTTTACCATAAATCTTTATTTCACCTGCAAATTTGATGATGTGGTTTGTAATATTCTCATCTGTCATTGATGTTTAAGACAAAAAGGTTGCCCCAAAATTGAACCCCTGTGGTACCCCACTTACCACATTTCTCCAGTCAGATTCATTTCCATTTAGTACCACTCTTTGTTTTCTTTGTTTTAAGTATTGTTTTATCCATTCTAGTATTTTTCCATTAATCCATATGCCTGTAATTTTTTTTGCCAGTCTTTCATGTGGTCCCTTATCAAAAGCTTTATCAAAATCCATGTATATTACATCAACTGGAAGCGCTTTGGCTGAGTACCTGATTACCGTTTCCAAAAATGTGAGCCAGTTTGTAAGGCAGGATATATTTTTAACGAATCCCATGTTGTGTCGATTGTACAATATTGTTCACTGAAAGATAGTGAAAGATTCTCACTCATAGGATTCTCTGTGTGAGCTTGCAGATGTGTGATGTCAAGCTGATTGGACGGTAGTTCTTCGCTGAGCTCTTTCTGTCTTTTTTTGAAAGTAGGGATGACATTTGCATATTTCCAATCTTGGGGACTATCCCTTGGGCCGGAGACTTTGTGAAAAGTAGTTTCAGTGGTAGGCATATGTTACGACCCCACATACACCAGTATGACCATACTGTGGCTGGTGTTACTAGACAGACATAGTCAGGTCATTGTCTTCCTACTGATACTATTAACTGGTCGAACCAGTAGTGACTCTCACCACATAGTCGGTGGAAGGTGGCTTGCCGAGGCCCAAAATTACTTCACAGATATGATGAACGAGAGTTAAACACTACACCTTCTCGTTATTTCAAAACAGTGTTGCTTTAATTCCAAGGAAATACAATTTATTATCATTGTAAATTAACTACCTTGAGTGTATTAAGCAGTAAACTAAATTTTTTATATCTTTCTCTGATCATGAAATAACACAAGTTTGCCTTTTACTCTGATAACTTAAGGAACGAGGTTATTATTTTATCCAAAGCCTGACCGCTGAGTGGACAGCGCTCAGGATTCGTAGTCCTAAGGGTCCGGGTTCGATCCCCGGTGGAAGCAGAAACAAATAAGCAGTTTATTTCACTCTGATACCCATGTTTACCTAGCAGTAAATAGGTACCTGGGAGTCAGACAGCTGCTACGGACTGCTTCCTGGGGATGTGTAACAAAAAGGAGACCTGGTCGAGGACCGGGCCGCGGGGACGCTAAGCCCCGAAATCAAGTGAAAATAACCTCAAGACAGAATGTACTGACCATCAGCGGAGGTGGCGAGGCGGAGGTCATCAGGGTACTGATCGATGAGGCGCTTGATCAGGTCAATCTGTTCTATGGTGAGCTGCACCGCGTTGAGTCTCTGTGCCTCACACGGCACGTACGACGCCCAGAACTGTGGGCGACGAGGAAATAAAGGACATATAAAGTTATCAAAAAATGACTTTCATGACCATTTACGAAACCTGTGCATCTTTCCACGATCATGGGACTTTGTATTTACTAAACAGTTTACAAGTTTGGAAATGCTTCGAGGTGGATCTTGACCTTAACTTTGTATTCTTATAGACGCCCTGGAAGAGCTTCAGAGCTTATAACCTGTTTAATGAATGTAAACTATGTCGGTATGCTCGAGGAAAGATGCACAGGTTTCGTAAATAGACACTTGATAGACCGTGGCCTTGTTGTAACCAGATTATTGTCTAGAATTTAGTTAGTAGTTCTCTCTCAACGTATTGCTGTGGAAGGTGTTGATGAGCTCATTTATGAGAGTGGTGAATGGATCCTGGTCTGTGACATGGACAGTACTGTGACATGGACAGTGCTGTGACATGGACAGTGCTGTGACATGGACAGTACTGTGACATGGAGAGTGCTGTGACATGGACAGTGCTGTGACATGGACAGGGCTGTGACATGGACAGTGCTGTGACATGGACAGTGCTGTGACATGGACAGTACTGTGACATGGACAGGGGCTGTGACATGGACAGTGCTGTGACATGGACAGTGCTGTGACATGGACAGTACTGTGACATGGACAGGGGCTGTGACATGGAGAGTGCTGTGACATGGACAGTGCTGTGACATGGACAGTGCTGTGACATGGACAGTGTTGTGACATGGACAGTGCTGTGACATGGACAGTGCTGTGACATGGACAGTGCTGTGACATGGACAGTGTTGTGACATGGACAGTGCTGTGACATGGACAGGTCTGTGACATGGACAGTGTTGTGACATGGACAGTACTGTGACATGGACAGTGTTGTGACATGGACAGTACTGTGACATGGACAGTGTTGTGACATGGACAGTACTGTGACATGGACAGTGTTGTGACATGGACAGTACTGTGACATGGACAGTACTGTGACATGGACAGTGTTGTGACATGGACAGGTCTGTGACATGGACAGTGTTGTGACATGGACAGTACTGTGACATGGACAGTGTTGTGACATGGACAGTGCTGTGACATGGACAGTGTTGTGACATGGACAGTGTTGTGACATGGACAGTACTGTGACATGGACAGTACTGTGACATGGACAGTGCTGTGACATGGACAGTACTGTGACATGGACAGTACTGTGACATGGACAGTGCTGTGACATGAACAGTGCTGTGACATGGAGAGTGCTGTGACATGGAGAGTGCTGTGACATGGACAGTGTTGTGACATGGACAGTGTTGTGACATGGACAGTGTTGTGACATGGACAGTGTTGTGACATGGACAGTGCTGTGACATGGACAGTGTTGTGACATGGACAGTGCTGTGACATGGACAG
>WNGS01165523.1:982468-984968 GCA_020271785.1 Procambarus virginalis
ACGGGCTATGGTGAGCCCGTAGTGGACTTACCTGGCACAGGAGCGGGGCAAGTAGCACGGGCTATGGTGAGCCCATAGTAGACTTACCTGGCACAGGAGCGGGGCAAGTAGCACGGGCTATGGTGAGCCCGTAGTGGACTTACCTGACACAGGAGCGGGGCAAGTAGCACGGGCTATGGTGAGCCCGTAATGGACTTACCTGGCACAGGAGCGGGACAAGTAGCACGGGCTATGGTGAGCCCGTAGTGGACTTACCTGGCACAGGAGCGGGACAAGTAGCACGGGCTATGGTGAGCCCGTAGTAGACTTACCTGGCACAGGAGCGGGGCAAGTAGCACGGGCTATGGTGAGCCCGTAGTGGACTTACCTGGCACAGGAGCGGGACAAGTAGCACGGGCTATGGTGAGCCCGAAGTGGACTTACCTGGCACAGGAGCGGAGCAAGTAGCACGGGCTATGGTGAGCCCGTAGTGGACTTACCTGGCACAGGAGCGGGGCAAGTAGCACGGGCTATGGTGAGCCCATAGTAGACTTACCTGGCACAGGAGCGGGGCAAGTAGCACGGGCTATGGTGAGCCCGTAGTGGACTTACCTGACACAGGAGCGGGGCAAGTAGCACGGGCTATGGTGAGCCCGTAATGGACTTACCTGGCACAGGAGCGGGACAAGTAGCACGGGCTATGGTGAGCCCGTAGTAGACTTACCTGGCACAGGAGCGGGGCAAGTAGCACGGGCTATGGTGAGCCCGTAGTGGACTTACCTGGCACAGGAGCGGAGCAAGTAGCACGGGCTATGGTGAGCCCGTAGTGGACTTACCTGGCACAGGAGCGGGACAGTTGGTGGGCTTCACACTCTTGTAGCAGATGACGGACTGGTGCTTCTGGGTAGGCTCAGTAGGGTTATCTTGAGATTATCTTCTTGAGGTTATCTTGAGATGATTTCGGGGCTTAGCGTCCCCGCGGCCCGGTCCTCGACCAGGCCTCCTTTTTTGTTACCCCCAGGAAGCAGCCCATAGCAGCTGTCTAACTCCCAGGTACCTATTTACTGCTAGGTGAACAGGAGCATCAGGATGTTTCAGCCTTCCCGGAAATTGAACCAGGAACCTCAGGACTACGAATCCCGAGCACTGTCCACTCAGCCGCCAGGGGTTGGCACTCGTGTCAGAGCTTTTGACAAAAAAAAAGGTTGCTGTACAAGATGGTGATTGGTGGGAGAGATTATATAGTGAACACGCCTATAAGAGGCAGTATAGTGGCCAGTCTTCTGTTTGCAGTGACCTCTTCGACATGCCCGCCGGCGTTGGCATCATTGACTGGGCCCTGTCGTGCTCTAGTTCCTGGTCAACCTACTTCCCCCTGGAGTAAGGTCATGGTTGATGGAGGCGGCGTTGACACCGTTTCACAGACGAGGTTCAGGAACAGACGACTTCCAGCTGGCTCTGGCAGACTCTGGCAGACTCTGGCAGGCTCTGGCTGGCTCTGACAGGCTCTGACAGGCTCTGGCTGGCTCTGGCTGGCTCTGGCTGGCTCTGGCTGGCTCTGGCTGGCTCTGGCAGGCTCTGACAGGCTCTGGCTGGCTGTGACAGGCTCTGACAGGCTCTGGCTGGCTCTGGCAGGCTCTGGCAGACTCTGGCAGACTCTGACAGACTCTGGCAGACTCTGGCAGACTCTGGCTGGCTCTGACAGGCTCTGGCAGGCTCTGGCAGGCTCTGGCAGGCTCTGGCAGGCTCTGGCAGACTCTGGCAGACTCTGGCAGGCTCTGGCAGGCTCTGGTAGGCTCTGGTAGACTCTGGCAGGCTCTGGTAGACTCTGGCAGACTCTGGCAGACTCTGGCTGGCTCTGACAGGCTCTGGCTGGCTCTGACAGGCTCTGGCAGGCTCTGGCAGACTCTGGCAGACTCTGGCAGGCTCTGGCAGGCTCTGGCAGGCTCTGGTAGACTCTGGCAGGCTCTGGTAGACTCTGGCAGACTCTGGTAGACTCTGGTAGACTCTGGTAGACTGGCAGACTCTAGCAGGCTCTGGCAGACTCTGGCAGGCTCTGGCAGACTCTGGCAGGCTCTGGCAGACTCTGGCAGGCTCTGGCAGACTCTGGCAGGCTCTGGCAGACTCTGGCAGACTCTGGCAGACTCTGGCAGACTCTGGCAGACTCTGGCAGGCTCTGGCAGACTCTGGCAGGCTCTGGCAGACTCTGGCAGGCTCTGGCAGACTCTGGTAGACTCTGGCAGACTCTGGTAGACTCTGGCAGACTCTGGCAGGCTCTGGCAGGCTCTGGCAGACTCTGGCAGGCTCTGGCAGACTCTGGCAGGCTCTGGCAGACTCTGGCAGACTCTGGCAGACTCTGGCAGGCTCTGGCAGGCTCTGGTAGACTCTGGCAGGCTCTGGCAGGCTCTGGCAGGCTCTGGTAGACTCTGGCAGGCTCTGGTAGACTCTGGCAGGCTCTGGCAGACTCTGGCAGACTCTGGTAGACTCTGGCAGGCTCTGGCAGACTCTGGCAGGCTCTGGC
>WNGS01165523.1:989968-1006995 GCA_020271785.1 Procambarus virginalis
TGGTGTACAACTGCACACTCTGGCGCAGGTTACACAGGTGGTGTACAAGTGCGCACTCTGGCGCAGGTTACACAGGTGGTGTACAACTGCGCACTCTGGCGCAGGTTACACAGGTGCTGTACAACTGCACACTCTGGCGCAGGTTACACAGGTGGTGTACAACTGCGCACTCTGGCGCAGGTTACACAGGTGGTGTACAACTGCGCACTCTGGCGCAGGTTACACAGGTGCTGTACAACTGCACACTCTGGCGCAGGTTACACAGGTGCTGTACAACTGCACACTGGCGCAGGTTACACAGGTGGTGTACAACTGCGCACTCTGGCGCAGGTTACACAGGTGGTGTACAACTGCGCACTCTGGCGCAGGTTACACAGGTGCTGTACAACTGCACACTCTGGCGCAGGTTACACAGGTGGTGTACAACTGCGTACTCTGGCGCAGGTTACACAGGTGGTGTACAACTGCGCACTCTGGCGCAGGTTACACAGGTGCTGTACAACTGCACACTCTGGCGCAGGTTACACAGGTGGTGTACAACTGCGTACTCTGGCGCAGGTTACACAGGTGGTGTACAACTGCGCACTCTGGCGCAGGTTACACAGGTGGTGTACAACTGCGTACTCTGGCGCAGGTTACACAGGTGGTGTACAACTGCGCACTCTGGCGCAGGTTACACAGGTGGTGTACAACTGCGCACTCTGGCGCAGGTTACACAGGTGGTGTACAACTGCGTACTCTGGCGCAGGTTACACAGGTGCTGTACAACTGCACACTCTGGCGCAGGTTACACAGGTGGTGTACAACTGCGTACTCTGGCGCAGGTTACACAGGTGGTGTACAACTGCGCACTCTGGCGCAGGTTACACAGGTGGTGTACAACTGCGTACTCTGGCGCAGGTTACACAGGTGGTGTACAACTGCGCACTCTGGCGCAAGTCTTGTAATACCAGATGTTACAACCCGCCTATCATACCCAGCTTAACACAGCTTACAAAGTCCACTTTGACCCAAAAATATACCAATACTGTCAATTAATAATTACTCGAATGACATATTAAAACTGTAATTTACTTCTTGGAATAATTTACAGAAACTCTTTAATTTACTTACTAGGAATCAGGGAATATCTTTAATTCTGAATGGAATGGGCGGAACACATCATTAAATTCTTAAATTACCTCGTTAAATCCCTTAACGAGGCGATGGTGAATGATAAAAGCGAGTACGTAACCCAAGATATCTTATCTTGGGTTACGTTATCTTTTTTCTGTCATTACCAGAACCATTTTCTGTCATTACTGGAACCGGTTGGCCGAGCGGACAGCACGCTGGACTTGTGATCCTGTGGTCCCGGGTTCGATCCCAGGCGCCGGCGAGAACAATGGGCAAAGTTTCTTTCACCCTATGCCACTGTTACCTAGCAGTAAAATAGGTACCTGCGTGTTAGTCAGCTGTCACGGGCTGCTTCCTGGGGGTGGAGGCCTGGTCGAGGACCGGGCCGCGGGGACACTAAAGCCCCGAAATCATCTCAAGATAACCTCAAGATAACCAGCCAAGATGTTGAAGGTCGCCTCCAGTGGTGACCTGCCCAAGTTTCCACTCCAGTAAACACTAAAAAAACTAAAATTTTAGTTCAAAAAAAACTAAAATTTTAGTTCAAAAAAACTAAAATTTTAGTT
The DNA here is from genome assembly GCA_020271785.1 of Procambarus virginalis. Lineage (NCBI taxonomy): Eukaryota > Metazoa > Arthropoda > Malacostraca > Decapoda > Cambaridae > Procambarus > Procambarus virginalis. The sequence goes on from WNGS01165523.1 coordinate 991,651, forward strand.
CAAAAAAACTAAAATTTTAGTTCAAAAAAAAACTAAAATTTTAGTTCAAAAAAACTAAAATTTTAGTTCAAAAAAACTAAAATTTTAGTTCAAAAAAACTAAAATTTTAGTTCAAAAAAACTAAAATTTTAGTTCAAAAAAACTAAAATTTTAGTTCAAAAAAACTAAAATTTTAGGTCAAAAAAACTAAATTTTAGTTCAAAAAAACTAAATTTTAGTTCAAAAAAACTAAAATTTTAGTTCAAAAAAACTAAAATTTTAGTTCAAAAAAACTAAAATTTTAGGTCAAAAAAACTAAAATTTTAGTTCAAAAAAACTAAAATTTTAGTTCAAAAAAACTAAAATTTTAGTTCAAAAAACTAAAATTTTAGTTCAAAAAAACTAAAATTTTAGTTCAAAAAAAAACTAAAATTTAGTTAAAAAAAAAACTAAAATTTTAGTTCAAAAAAACTAAAATTTTAGTTCAAAAAAACTAAAAGTAAAAGGAACAAAACTGTAGGAAGTACAAATTTAGCAGCTACAAGTGGGAGGAAATTGTGGGTTCCCTGCACACTCCTAGTATCCTAGGCTACGGGCCCACACGTACACAGCCAGTCGTTAGAAAGGCCAGGCTCTAGGCCTTACACCAGCCAATCAGTGCCAGGCACTTTCCTTAGTGGCCCCGCCCACTTGTGCCTCCATGGCCAGGTTGTTCCCAGGTGACATCTTGGGGGAACAGGCGTATGTAACTGGAGACGGGCGGTGTTTAGGGCTGGAGAGGGAGGGGGGAGAGGAGGGGGAGGAATGAGGGGAGGGGAGAGTGGGGAGGGTGGGGAATAATGGGAGGGGAGGAGAAGGAGGGGGAGGAATAATGGGAGGGGTGAGTGGGGAGGAGCAAACGGTCACTACCAATCATCATAACAACTCTCTCTCTCCGAAATTAAGAAACTCGTGTGTAAAGCACAAATTTCTTACCCTGCACTTACTATAATTATACCCCCCCCCCCCCAACCATTTAAACCAATGCCTTGAATAACAAAATATATCTGATCCTAACTAATTCCATTACAATGACCACCAACAGTAATTAACAAAAACACATTCATATGACAAAAATGACAATAATGACAAAATACTTCTGAACGACAAACACATTACAATCCCGACTGGCCCAAACGGTTCCGTCCTTCCAAGTCATCAAAAATATCTATCTCTGGCCCGATATAGCTAAAATAACTAAAAATTCACTTACCTATCAAAAAGTACAAGTGCTAACTCATTTGATAGCCTCCAGCTATCACAGTGCTCCTCATGGAACACGTAAGATATCAACAACTTAAAAAATTGTAATCTTCAATAATGAGAAGAGGGAAGGAAGCGTCGCTCACTCACAAGGGTCTAGTGTTCCACCCCACACGTGTGGAAGGTCTCCCGCACAGCATGTATCCGGTTCTTTTAAATCTAAATAAGAAAATATAAGATAAATTATTACAAAAATCAATGTCCAGTTCAAATGTCTGCACTTAACAAAAGTCAATGTTTTAGGTGGTGTACAACTGCGCACTCTGGGGCAGGTCTCACACACAGGTGTGTACAACTGCGCACTCTGGGGCAGGTCTCACACACGGTGGTGTACAACTGCGCACTCTGGGGCAGGTCTCACACACAGGTGGTTGTTACAACTGCGCACTCTGGGGCAGGTCTCACACACAGGTGGTGTAAAACTGCGCCCTCATGGGCAGGTCTCACCACCCGTGGTGTACAACTGCGCACTCTGGCACAGGTTCACAACAGGTGGTGTACAACTGCGCACTCAGGGGCAGGTCTAACACAGGTGGTGTACAACTGCGCACTCATGGCAGGTCTCACACACACGTGGTGTAACAACTGCGCACTCTGGCACAGGTCTCACACACAGGTGGTGTACAACTGCGCACTCAGGGGCAGGTCACACACACAGGTGGTGTACACTGCGCACTCATGGGCAGGTCTCACACACAGGTGGTGTACAACTGCGCACTCAGGGGCAGGTCACACACACAGGTGGTGTACAACTGCGCACTCAGGGGCAGGTTACACACACAGGTGGTGTACAAACTGCGCACTCAGGGGCAGGTCCAACACACAGGTGGTGTTACAACTGCGCACTCAGGGGCAGGTCTCACACACAGGTGGTGTACAACTGCGCACTCAGGGGCAGGTCACACACAAGGTGGTGTACAACTGCGCACTCAGGGGCAGGTCTCAACACAGGTGGTGTACAACTGCGCACTCAGGGGCAGGTCTCACACACAGGTGGTGTGTACAACTGCGCACTCTGGGGGCAGGTTACACACACAGGTGCTGTACAACTGCGCACTCTGGCACAGGCCTATGTTAGGCCTATTATAGTTGTTTCTCCTCAGCTTTTTCCAATTGTTGGATTTGTAACGTGATGGGAATAGGTCGTTGTNAACATTGGAGGAATGAGTCTATACCCTCTGGGAGATCTGAGTGAAAGTGTACTCACCTAGTTGTGCTTGCGGGGGTTGAGCTTCGGCTCTTTGGTCCCGCCTCTCAACTGTCAGTCAACTGGTGTACAGGTTCCTGAGCCTATTGGCTCTATCATATCTACATTTGAAACTGCGTATGGAGTCAGCCTCCACCACATCACTGCCTAATACATTCCACCTGTTAACTACTCTTGACACTGGAAACGTCCTTTCTAGCGTCTCTGTGGCTCATGTGGGTATTCAGTTTCCACCTGTTCCCCTCGTTCGTGTACCACCCGTGTTAAAATGTTTATTTTTATCTACCTTGTCAATTCCTCTTGGAGTGTTGTAGGTAGTGATCATGTCTCCCCAAGCTCTCCTGTCATCCAGCGACCTGAGGTGTATTTCCCGCAGCCTTTCCTCATAACTCATGCCTCTTAGCTCCGGGACTAGTCTAGTGGCATACCTCTGAACTTTTTCCAGCTTCGTCTTGTGCTTGACAAGGTGGGCTCCATGCTGGGGCCGCATACTCCAGGATTGGTCTTACATATGTGGTATACAAGATTCTGAATGATTCCTTACACAGGTTCCTGAAGGCTGTTCTGATGTTAGCCAGCCTCGCATACGCCGCAGACGTTATTCTCTTTATGTGGGCTTCAGGAGACAGGTTTGGTGTGATATTAACTCCTAGATCCTTCTCTCTGTCCGTTTCGTGAAGTACTTCATCTCCCATTCTGTATCCTGTGTCTGGCCTCCTGTTTCCACCGCCTAGTTTCATTACCTAACATTTACTCGGGTTGAACTTTAGTAGCCATTTGTTGGACCATTCATTCAGTCTGTCTAGATCATCTTGTAACCTCCTACTATCTTTCTCTGTCTTAATCCTCCTCATATTTTTTGCATCATCAGCAAACAATAAAAGGAACGAGTCTATACCCTCTGGGAGATCATTTACATATATCAGAAACAGTATAGGTCCAAGGACTGACCCCTGCGGGACTCCTCTGGTGACGTCTCAGCAATCTGAGACCTCACCCCTCACACTGACTCGCTGTCTCCTGTTGGTTTGGTGTTATTGAACATAACAGAAATAGGTGAATGATTCTTAATCATTCACCTGAATCTTTATTGTATTTCTTCTGTTCTTTTTCACTAAGAAATAAAGTTGCATCACCAACCTCCATATTATAATATGTTCGCTCTCAAAACGCCACCTTACCTTGAAGCTCTCAACCTCCTCGGAGACAATGGCGAAGTGCTTATAAATTACTTGTTGTTTTATTGCTTTAGATTTACCAAATGTCCATGTAGCACTGGCTATGGTGAGCCCGTGGTATAATTAGCAGAAGTAGTAGTATATATATTCTACGGGCTATTCATGGCCGTGCCACCTCTTCGATGGCCTAATCTACATGAATCGGTATATATACCATGTAGGATGAGCGGCATTACACAGAGAGACGGGAGACATCTCCCGTCACGCAGGGTGCAGTCGCACCTCCACAGATCTCCAGTATCAGCTCTTGATACTGGTTATGGCTCAAAAGGGCCACCACTTACGGGCTATTCATGCCCGTGCCACCTCTTGGGTGGTTTAATCTTCATTAATCAATCAATCGGCGGCATCACCCAGTCGGTGTTGATAGAGGCAGTAGATATTACCCAACCGTCTCCTGCTGGTCTTGTGGCCGGCGATTTGTGCCTAACTGCACACTACTTGTTGATAGATGAGTGTTTGGTATATCTTCTTGAGATTCTTGAGATGATTTCGGGGCTTTAGTGTCCCCGCGGCCCGGTCCTCGACCAGGCCTCCACCCCCAGGAAGCAGCCCGTGACAGCTGACTAACACCCAGGTACCTATTTTACTGCTAGGTAACAGGGACATAGGGTGAAAGAAACTCGGCCCATTGTTTCTCGCCGGCGCCTGGTATCGAACCCAGGACCACAGGATCACAAGTCCCGCGTGCTGTCCGCTCGGCCGACCGGCTCCCTACATACATACAGTACTTCGGCTATGTCAGATTGTCTTTGTATCTCAATTATTTTGGCGGTTCTGGTCAGGATTTGTGGTTGTTTATTGAAACTGTGTGATCCTTGAGAGCTCCTTGTTGTTTGTGCATTGTTAGGCGCCTTGAAGATGATGTTGTCTTGCCTATATGTTGAGATCGTCGGGGCTGATAGTGTTGGAGTGGGCACGTGAGAGTGTCGGCGACTGTCATCCCGTCTGGTGTAGGGAGACTTGTTCACCAGGCAGCTGGTTGTTGTTGTTGTTTAAGATCCAGCTACTGGGAACAAAAGTTCCAAGTAGCACGGACTATGGTGAGCCCGAAGTAGACTTACCTGGCACAGGAGCGGGGCAAGTAGCACGGACTATGGTGAGCCCGAAGTAGACTTATCTGGCACAGGAGCGGGGCAAGTAGCCCAGGCTATGGTGAGCCCGTAGTGGACTTACCTGGCACAGGAGCGGGACAAGTAGCACGGGCTATGGTGAGCCCGTAGTGGACTTACCTGGCACAGGAGCGGGGCAAGTATCACGGGCTATGGTGAGCCCGTAGTGGACTTACCTGGCACAGGAGCGGGGCAAGTAGCACGGGCTATGGTGAGCCCGTAGTGGACTTACCTGGTACAGGAGCGGGGCAAGTAGCACGGGCTATGGTGAGCCCGTAGTGGACTTACCTGGCACAGGAGCGGGGCAAGTAGCCCAGGCTATGGTGAGCCCGTAGTGGACTTACCCGGCACAGGAGCGGGGCAAGTAGCACGGGCTATGGTGAGCCCGTAGTGGACTTACCTGGCACAGGAGCGGGGCAAGTAGCACGGACTATGGTGAACCCGTAGTGGACTTACCTGGCACAGGAGCGGTGCAAGTAGCACGGACTATGGTGAACCCGTAGTGGACTTACCTGGCACAGGAGCGGGGCAAGTAGCACGGGCTATGGTGAGCCCGTAGTGAACTTACCTGGCACAGGAGCGGGGCAAGTAGCACGGACTATGGTGAACCCGTAGTGGATTTACCTGGCACAGGAGCGGGGCAAGTAGCACGGGCTATGGTGAGCCCGTAGTGGACTTACCTGGTACAGGAGCGGGGCAAGTAGCACGGGCTATGGTGAGCCCGTAGTGGACTTACCTGGTACAGGAGCGGGGCAAGTAGCACGGGCTATGGTGAGCCCGTAGTGGACTTACCTGGTACAGGAGCGGGGCAAGTAGCACGGGCTATGGTGAGCCCGTAGTGGACTTACCTGGCACAGGAGCGGTGCAAGTAGCACGGGCTATGGGAGCCCGTAGTGGACTTACCTGGCACAGGAGCGGGACAAGTAGCACGGGCTATGGTGAGCCCGTAGTGGACTTACCTGGCACAGGAGCGGGGCAAGTAGCACGGGCTATGGTGAGCCCGTAGTGGACTTACCTGGCACAGGAGCGGGGCAAGTAGCACAGGCTATGGTGAGCCCGTAGTGGACTTACCTGGCACAGGAGCGGGGCAAGTAGCACGGGCTATGGTGAGCCCGTAGTGGACTTACCTGGCACAGGAGCGGGGCAAGTAGCACGGGCTATGGTGAGCCCGTAGTGGACTTACCTGGCACAGGAGCGGGGCAAGTAGCACGGGCTATGGTGAGCCCGTAGTGGACTTACCTGGCACAGGAGCGGGACAAGTAGCACGGGCTATGGTGAGCCCGTAGTGGACTTACCTGGCACAGGAGCGGGGCAAGTAGCACAGGCTATGGTGAGCCCGTAGTGGACTTACCTGGCACAGGAGCGGGGCAAGTAGCACGGGCTATGGTGAGCCCGTAGTGGACTTACCTGGCACAGGAGCGGGGCAAGTAGCACGGGCTATGGTGAGCCCGTAGTGGACTTACCTGGCACAGGAGCGGGGCAAGTAGCACGGGCTATGGTGAGCCCGTAGTGGACTTACCTGGCACAGGAGCGGGACAGTTGGTGGGCTTCACACTCTTGTAGCAGATGACGGACTGGTGCTTTTGGGTAGGCTCAGTAGGGTTATCTTGAGATTATCTTCTTGAGGTTATCTTGAGATGATTTCGGGGCTTAGCGTCCCCGCGGCCCGGTCCTCGACCAGGCCTCCTTTTTTGTTACACACCCCCAGGAAGCAGCCCATAGCAGCTGTCTAACTCCCAGGTACCTATTTACTGCTAGGTGAACAGGAGCATCAGGGTGTTTCAGCCTTCCCGGAAATTGAACCAGGAACCTCAGGACTACGAATCCCGAGCACTGTCCACTCAGCCGCCAGGGGTTGGCACTCGTGTCAGAGCTTTTGACAAAAAAAAGGTTGCTGTACAAGATGGTAATTGGTGGGAGAGATTATACAGTGAACACGCCTATAAGAGGCAGTATAGTGGCCAGTCTTCTGTTTGCAGTGACCTCTTCGACATGCCCGCCGGCGTTGGCATGATGACTGGGCCCTGTCGTGCTCTAGTTCCTGGTCAACCTACTTCCCCCTGGAGTAAGGTCATGGTTGATGGAGGCGGCGTTGACACCGTTTCACAGACGAGGTTCAGGAACAGACAACTTCCAGCTGGCTCTGGCAGACTCTGGCAGGCTCTGACAGGCTCTGGCTGGCTCTGACAGGCTCTGACAGGCTCTGGCTGGCTCTGACAGGCTCTGACAGGCTCTGGCTGGCTCTAGTAGGCTCTGACAGGCTCTGGCAGGCTCTGGCAGACTCTGGCAGGCTCTGGCAGACTCTGGCAGGCTCTGGCAGGCTCTGACAGGCTCTGGCTGGCTCTGACAGGCTCTGACAGGCTCTGGCAGGCTCTGGCAGGCTCTGGCAGACTCTGGCAGACTCTGGCAGACTCTGGCAGGCTCTGGCAGACTCTGGCAGACTCTGGCAGGCTCTGGCAGACTCTGGCAGACTCTGGCAGACTCTGGCAGACTCTGGCAGGCTCTGGCAGACTCTGGCAGACTCTGGCAGGCTCTGGCAGACTCTGGCAGGCTCTGGCAGACTCTGGCAGGCTCTGGTAGACTCTGGTAGACTCTGGTAGACTCTGGTAGACTCTGGTAGACTGGCAGACTCTAGCAGCTCTGGCGGGCTCTGGCAGGCTCTAGTAGGCTCTCTCTCATGGCTTGGGCACTCATTCATTAAGACACATTCCTATGTCCCTTCACCTGGGCTCTAGGGGACTCGAACCCTGGACCCCACGTGTGTGAGGCCGAAGCTTTACCCATCGAGCTATTGAGTGGTCTTAATAGGGAAAGCGTGTGAGGAACTGTGGATGATAATTTACATTCCTATGTCGGTTTCCCGAGCATGTGGTTCTGGGTTTCACTGTGAGAGAAGTCTGTCACATGTAGAGAAGGACAATTATGTTCACTCTCCACGTCGTAAGTGTCACGTGAGAGCTTCCTTAAGGTGAGCCAAGCGTTCGAGGTCAGGTACATGCAAGGAAATGTCGTCAAAATACCTTCAGTAGATGCCAGCCTCAAGCTTCAGGTCAGTAAGGGCTTTCTCCTCCCTGGTGCCCGTGTTGAAATGTGCAGACTTGATGTTGGAGTGCCTCTCCTCTTCTCTCCTCACCCTCTCACTCCAGTGCTGCTCCTCACCCTCTCACACCAGTGCTGCTCCTCACCCTCTCACTCCAGTGCTGCTCCTCACCCTCTCACACCAGTGCTGCTCCTCACCCTCTCACTCCAGTGCTGCTCCTCACCTCTCACACCAGTGCTGCTCCTCACCTCTCACACCAGTGCTGCTCCTCACCTCTCACACCAGTGCTGCTCCTCACCTCTCACTCCAGTGCTGCTCCTCACCTCTCACTCCAGTGCTGCTCCTCACCTCTCACTCCAGTGCTGCTCCTCACCCTCTCACACCAGTGTTGCTCCTCACCTCTCACACCAGTGCTGCTCCTCACCTCTCACACTCCAGTGCTGCTCCTCACCCTCTCACACCAGTGTTGCTCCTCACCTCTCACACCAGTGCTGCTCCTCACCTCTCACTCCAGTGCTGCTCCTCACCTCTCACTCCAGTGCTGCTCCTCACCTCTCACACCAGTGTTGCTCCTCACCCTCTCACACCAGTGTTGCTCCTCACCTCTCACACACCAGTGTTGCTCCTCAACCTCTCACACCAGTGTTGCTCCTCAACCTCTCACACACCAGTGTTGCTCCTCACCTCTCACTCCAGTGCTGCTCCTCACCTCTCACTCCAGTGCTGCTCCTCAACCTCTCACACCAGTGCTGCTCCTCACCCTCTCACACACCAGTGCTGCTCCTCACCTCTCACTCCAGTGCTGCTCCTCACCTCTCACTCCAGTGCTGCTCCTCACCTCTCACTCCAGTGCTGCTCCTCAACCTCTCACACCAGTGTTGCTCCTCACCCTCACACACCAGTGCTGCTCCTCACCTCTCACTCCAGTGCTGCTCCTCACCTCTCACTCCAGTGCTGCTCCTCACCTCTCACTCCAGTGCTGCTCCTCACCTCTCACTCCAGTGCTGCTCCTCAACCTCTCACTCCAGTGCTGCTCCTCACCCTCACACACCAGTGCTGCTCCTCACCTCTCACTCCAGTGCTGCTCCTCACCCTCACACACCAGTGTTGCTCCTCACCTCTCACACCAGTGCTGCTCCTCACCTCTCACACCAGTGCTGCTCCTCACCTCTCACACCAGTACTGCTCCTCTCACCTCTCACACCAGTGCTGCTCCTCACCTCTCACACCAGTACTGCTCCTCTCACCTCTCACTCCAGTGCTGCTCCTCACCTCTCACTCCAGTGCTGCTCCTCACCTCTCACACCAGTGCTGCTCCTCACCTCTCACTCCAGTGCTGCTCCTCACCTCTCACACCAGTACTGCTCCTCTCACCTCTCACTCCAGTGCTGCTCCTCACCTCTCACACCAGTACTGCTCCTCTCACCTCTCACTCCAGTGCTGCTCCTCACCTCTCACTCCAGTGCTGCTCCTCACCTCTCACACCAGTACTGCTCCTCTCACCTCTCACACCAGTACTGCTCCTCTCACCTCTCACACCAGTGCTGCTCCTCACCTCTCACTCCAGTGCTGCTCCTCACCCTCTCACACCAGTGTTGCTCCTCACCCTCTCACACCAGTGCTGCTCCTCACCTCTCACTCCAGTGCTGCTCCTCACCTCTCACACCAGTGTTGCTCCTCACCTCTCACACACCAGTGCTGCTCCTCACCTCTCACACCAGTGTTGCTCCTCACCTCTCACACACCAGTGCTGCTCCTCACCTCTCACACACCAGTGCTGCTCCTCACCTCTCACACCAGTGCTGCTCCTCACCCTCTCACTCCAGTGCTGCTCCTCACCTCTCACACCAGTGCTGCTCCTCACCTCTCACACCAGTGTTGCTCCTCACCTCTCACACACCAGTGCTGCTCCTCACCTCTCACTCCAGTGCTGCTCCTCACCCTCTCACTCCAGTGCTGCTCCTCAACCTCTCACTCCAGTGCTGCTCCTCACCCTCTCACACTCCAGTGCTGCTCCTCACCTCTCACACACCAGTGCTGCTCCTCACCTCTCACACTCCAGTGCTGCTCCTCACCTCTCACACCAGTGCTGCTCCTCACCTCTCACACCAGTGCTGCTCCTCACCCTCTCACTCCAGTGCTGCTCCTCACCTCTCACTCCAGTGCTGCTCCTCACCTCTCACACACCAGTGTTGCTCCTCACCTCTCACTCCAGTGCTGCTCCTCACCTCTCACACCAGTGCTGCTCCTCACCTCTCACACCAGTGCTGCTCCTCACCTCTCACACTCCAGTGCTGCTCCTCACCTCTCACACCAGTGCTGCTCCTCACCTCTCACTCCAGTGCTGCTCCTCACCTCTCACACCAGTGCTGCTCCTCACCCTCTCACTCCAGTGCTGCTCCTCACCTCTCACACCAGTGCTGCTCCTCACCTCTCACACCAGTGCTGCTCCTCACCCTCTCACACCAGTGCTGCTCCTCACCTCTCACACCAGTGCTGCTCCTCACCTCTCACTCCAGTGCTGCTCCTCACCTCTCACACCAGTGCTGCTCCTCACCTCTCACACCAGTGCTGCTCCTCACCCTCTCACACACCAGTGCTGCTCCTCACCTCTCACACCAGTGCTGCTCCTCACCTCTCACTCCAGTGCTGCTCCTCACCTCTCACACCAGTGCTGCTCCTCACCCTCTCACTCCAGTGCTGCTCCTCACCCTCTCACACCAGTGCTGCTCCTCACCTCTCACACCAGTGCTGCTCCTCACCTCTCACTCCAGTGCTGCTCCTCACCTCTCACACACCAGTGCTGCTCCTCACCTCTCACACCAGTGCTGCTCCTCACCTCTCACACCAGTGCTGCTCCTCACCTCTCACTCCAGTGCTGCTCCTCACCTCTCACTCCAGTGCTGCTCCTCACCTCTCACACCAGTGCTGCTCCTCACCTCTCACACCAGTGCTGCTCCTCACCTCTCACACCAGTGCTGCTCCTCACCTCTCACTCCAGTGCTGCTCCTCACCTCTCACTCCAGTGCTGCTCCTCACCCTCTCACACCAGTGCTGCTCCTCACCTCTCACACCAGTGGCTCCTCACCTCTCACACCAGTGCTGCTCCTCACCTCTCACTCCAGTGCTGCTCCTCACCTCTCACTCCAGTGCTGCTCCTCACCCTCTCACACCAGTGCTGCTCCTCACCTCTCACTCCAGTGCTGCTCCTCACCTCTCACACCAGTGCTGCTCCTCACCTCTCACACCAGTGCTCCTCTCACCTCTCACTCCAGTGCTGCTCCTCACCTCTCACACACCAGTGCTGCTCCTCACCTCTCACACCAGTGCTGCTCCTCACCTCTCACACCAGTGCTGCTCCTCACCTCTCACACCAGTGCTGCTCCTCACCTCTCACACCAGTGCTGCTCCTCACCCTCTCACACCAGTGCTGCTCCTCACCTCTCACACCAGTGCTGCTCCTCACTCTCTCACTCCAGTGCTGCTCCTCACCTCTCACACCAGTGCTGCTCCTCACTCTCTCACACCAGTGCTGCTCCTCACTCTCTCACACCAGTGCTGCTCCTCACCTCTCACACCAGTGCTGCTCCTCACCTCTCACACACCAGTGCTGCTCCTCACCTCTCACACCAGTGCTGCTCCTCACTCTCTCACACCAGTGCTGCTCCTCACTCTCTCACACCAGTGCTGCTCCTCACCCTCTCACACCAGTGCTCCTCACCCTCTCACTCCAGTGCTGCTCCTCACCTCTCACTCCAGTGCTGCTCCTCACCCTCTCACTCCAGTGCTGCTCCTCACCCTCTCACTCCAGTGCTGCTCCTCACTCTCTCACTCCAGTGCTGCTCCTCACCCTCTCACACCAGTGCTGCTCCTCACTCTCTCACTCCAGTGCTGCTCCTCACTCTCACACACCAGTGCTGCTCCTCACTCTCTCACACCAGTGCTGCTCCTCACCCTCTCACACCAGTGCTCCTCACCTCTCACACACCAGTGCTGCTCCTCACCCTCTCACACCAGTGCTGCTCCTCACCTCTCACACCAGTGCTGCTCCTCACCCTCTCACAACAGTGCTGCTCCTCACCCTCTCACTCCAGTGCTGCTCCTCACCCTCTCACAACAGTGCTGCTCCTCACCTCTCACACCAGTGCTGCTCCTCACCCTCTCACACCAGTGCTGCTCCTCACCTCTCACACCAGTGCTGCTCCTCACCCTCTCACACCAGTGCTGCTCCTCACCTCTCACTCCAGTGCTGCTCCTCACCTCTCACACCAGTGCTGCTCCTCACCTCTCACACCAGTGCTGCTCCTCACCCTCTCACACCAGTGTTGCTCCTCACCTCTCACACCAGTGCTGCTCCTCACCCTCTCACACCAGTGCTGCTCCTCACCTCTCACACCAGTGCTGCTCCTCACCCTCTCACTCCAGTGCTGCTCCTCACCCTCTCACTCCAGTGCTGCTCCTCACCTCTCACACCAGTGCTGCTCCTCACCCTCTCACTCCAGTGCTGCTCCTCACCCTCTCACTCCAGTGCTGCTCCTCACCTCTCACTCCAGTGCTGCTCCTCACCCTCTCACACCAGTGCTGCTCCTCACCTCTCACACCAGTGCTGCTCCTCACCCTCTCACTCCAGTGCTGCTCCTCACCTCTCACTCCAGTGCTGCTCCTCACCTCTCACACCAGTGCTGCTCCTCACCTCTCACTCCAGTGCTGCTCCTCACCCTCTCACTCCAGTGCTGCTCCTCACCCTCTCACTCCAGTGCTGCTCCTCACCCTCTCACACCAGTGCTGCTCCTCACCCTCTCACTCCAGTGCTGCTCCTCACCTCTCACACCAGTGCTGCTCCTCACCTCTCACACCAGTGCTGCTCCTCACCTCTCACTCCAGTGCTGCTCCTCACCTCTCACACCAGTGCTGCTCCTCACCCTCACACTCCAGTGCTGCTCCTCACCCTCTCACTCCAGTGCTGCTCCTCACCTCTCACACCAGTGCTGCTCCTCACCCTCTCACACCAGTGCTGCTCCTCACCTCTCACACCAGTGCTGCTCCTCACCTCTCACACCAGTGCTGCTCCTCACCCTCTCACACACCAGTGCTGCTCCTCACCCTCTCACACCAGTGTTGCTCCTCACCTCTCACTCCAGTGCTGCTCCTCACCTCTCACACCAGTGCTGCTCCTCACCTCTCACACCAGTGCTGCTCCTCACCTCTCACACCAGTGCTGCTCCTCACCTCTCACACCAGTGCTGCTCCTCACCTCTCACACCAGTGCTGCTCCTCACCTCTCACACCAGTGCTGCTCCTCACCTCTCACACCAGTGCTGCTCCTCACCCTCTCACTCCAGTGCTGCTCCTCACCCTCTCACTCCAGTGCTGCTCCTCACCTCTCACTCCAGTGCTGCTCCTCACCTCTCACACACCAGTGCTGCTCCTCACCTCTCACACCAGTGCTGCTCCTCACCTCTCACACCAGTGCTGCTCCTCACCCTCTCACACCAGTGTTGCTCCTCACCTCTCACACCAGTGCTGCTCCTCACCTCTCACACCAGTGCTGCTCCTCACCTCTCACACCAGTGCTGCTCCTCACCTCTCACACCAGTGCTGCTCCTCACCCTCTCACTCCAGTGCTGCTCCTCACCTCTCACTCCAGTGCTGCTCCTCACCTCTCACACACCAGTGCTGCTCCTCACCTCTCACACCAGTGCTGCTCCTCACTCTCTCACACCAGTGTTGCTCCTCACCTCTCACACCAGTGCTGCTCCTCACCCTCTCACACCAGTGTTGCTCCTCACCTCTCACACCAGTGCTGCTCCTCACCTCTCACACCAGTGCTGCTCCTCACCTCTCACACCAGTGTTGCTCCTCACCTCTCACTCCAGTGCTGCTCCTCACCCTCTCACTCCAGTGCTGCTCCTCACCCTCTCACTCCAGTGCTGCTCCTCACCCTCTCACTCCAGTGCTGCTCCTCACCTCTCACACCAGTGCTCCTCACCCTCTCACACCAGTGCTGCTCCTCACCCTCTCACACCAGTGCTGCTCCTCACTCTCTCACACCAGTGCTGCTCCTCACCTCTCACTCCAGTGCTGCTCCTCACCCTCTCACTCCAGTGCTGCTCCTCACCTCTCACTCCAGTGCTGCTCCTCACTCTCTCACTCCAGTGCTGCTCCTCACCCTCTCACTCCAGTGCTGCTCCTCACCTCTCACTCCAGTGCTGCTCCTCACCTCTCACACCAGTGCTGCTCCTCACCTCTCACACCAGTGCTGCTCCTCACCTCTCACTCCAGTGCTGCTCCTCACTCTCTCACTCCAGTGCTGCTCCTCACCTCTCACACCAGTGCTGCTCCTCACCTCTCACACCAGTGCTGCTCCTCACCTCTCACACCAGTGCTGCTCCTCACCCTCACACACCAGTGCTGCTCCTCACCTCTCACACCAGTGCTGCTCCTCACCTCTCACTCCAGTGCTGCTCCTCACTCTCTCACACCAGTACTGCTCCTCACCTCTCACACCAGTGCTGCTCCTCACCTCTCACTCCAGTGCTGCTCCTCACCTCTCACTCCAGTACTGCTCCTCACCTCTCACACCAGTGCTGCTCCTCACCCTCTCACACCAGTGCTGCTCCTCACCTCTCACTCCAGTGCTGCTCCTCACCCTCTCACACCAGTGCTGCTCCTCACCTCTCACACCAGTGCTGCTCCTCACCCTCTCACTCCAGTGCTGCTCCTCACCTCTCACACACCAGTGCTGCTCCTCACCTCTCACTCCAGTGCTGCTCCTCACCCTCTCACACCAGTGCTGCTCCTCACCCTCTCACACCAGTGCTGCTCCTCACCTCTCACTCCAGTGCTGCTCCTCACCCTCTCACACCAGTGCTGCTCCTCACCTCTCACTCCAGTGCTGCTCCTCACCCTCTCACACCAGTGCTGCTCCTCACCCTCTCACACCAGTGCTGCTCCTCACCTCTCACACCAGTGCTGCTCCTCACCCTCTCACACCAGTGCTGCTCCTCACCTCTCACTCCAGTGCTGCTCCTCACCCTCTCACACCAGTGCTGCTCCTCACTCTCTCACTCCAGTGCTGCTCCTCACCTCTCACACCAGTGCTGCTCCTCACCTCTCACACCAGTGCTGCTCCTCACCTCTCACTCCAGTGCTGCTCCTCACCCTCTCACACCAGTGCTGCTCCTCACCCTCTCACACCAGTGCTGCTCCTCACCTCTCACACCAGTGCTGCTCCTCACCCTCTCACTCCAGTGCTGCTCCTCACCTCTCACACACCAGTGCTGCTCCTCACCTCTCACTCCAGTGCTGCTCCTCACCCTCTCACACCAGTGCTGCCCTCACCTCTCACACCAGTGCTGCTCCTCACCCTCTCACTCCAGTACTGCTCCTCACCTCTCACTCCAGTACTGCTCCTCACCTCTCACACCAGTACTTCTCCTCACCTCTCACACCAGTGCTGCTCCTCAC
>WNGS01165523.1:1007095-1046821 GCA_020271785.1 Procambarus virginalis
AAGCAACTTTGTTGCTGGTGTTGGCAACAAACTGGGAAATTAATCTCGTTAATATGACAAACATCACCAAAGGTGTACAGACATTTCTTCACAACTGCCAAGCCTCTGCAGTACTCACTATCCCTTGCTAATCAAACAAGTCACAACCAAGAGGATAAACAACTCACGGCTTACTAATGACTTACTTAAAACAATCGACAACAAACATGAATATGAAAAGATATACACGCCAAGGGTCAGGTAGTGTGACGTACTCTTCAGTGTTATCTAAAGTTATAAAGAGAACCAAAACATCTATTGTGAAAATATATTTAATTAAATAAAGAATAGGGAAGGGAACTATCAGGAGGAAGCGCCTAGCCATTACGACTATATAGCACTGGGAAGGGATCAGGATAAGGATCTGGGATGGGACGGGAGGAAAGGAATGGTGCCCAACCACTTGGACGGTCGGGGATTGAACGCCGACCTGCATGAAGCCAGACCGTCGCTCTACCGTCCAGCCCAATGTGGAAAACTTAGAACACAATTTCACAGAAATTATGATACAAAAAACTCAAATTTAACAAGTAATATTATTAGTGGTGAGGGAGGACGGAGATGGTAGCCGCTCCATGCTGCTGTTCTCTTCTAAATATAATACTTATAATAATAATTTCATTCACCTGGGCTCTAGGAGACTCGAACTCTGGACCCACGAGTGTGTGAGGCAGGAGCTCTATCGACTCGCAAATGTTTATTCCCAGGGAAGTGTTGACGACAGTGTAATAATAATGTTAACACACAGAGTCACCACACTAACGTGACGGCATCAGTGTAAACACTCGCGCCAGGTCGTGGCTTGCTTGTCTTCAGCGCCTGCCTGGCAACACCCACCACATAGGTTCGAATCCTTATCACGGCTCCTACGGGCTTTCTCAATAATAATAATTGCTTGTGTCTGGGGACAGGCAGCCAGTGTATACACATTAGACTTATATGAAGGGCCCCCCCCCCCCTCCCCCCCCCCCCACCCTCACCAGCCCAGGACGCAACCCCACAACAAGCTGACTATCGCCTGGGTACCTGCGTGCTGCTTGGTGAACAGGCGCATTAAGTGACAGGAAATGTGCCCAATCATTTCCGTCCCGCGCGGGCACCTAAATGGGAATTCTCGACTACGAGTCGAGAACGAACCCGACTATACTACGGGGACCCTTTGTGTATATGTTTTCTTTGATGCCAAGTGGTGAGTTTGGGGTCGAGTAAGCGATTCCAATATTGGGAGATTTTTTTCCAATATGGCACCAGTGCCAATTTGCTACTATTTGGAATCTGGCAATATTTCGGGAACAGCCACTTCTAACAAAACTGTACACGAGCAAAATTGTTCAGAACAACTTTTTTTCTGTAATAATACCTACACGTCACCTACACGTCCTTACAGAAGCACACGTCGCATCAGGCTTGGATACCCATGTGCATGGGAAATAGGCTTACAGGTTCCGGAAGACGAGGGGGAATGTCAGCACTGTGAAGAAATGCCCACCAGACCACTGGAACATTATCTAACACAGTGCACAGTTACAACCACAACAGACCACTGGAACATTATCTAACAGTACACAGTTACAGCCACAACAGACCACTGGAACATTATCTAACACAGTGCACAGTTACAGCCACAACAGACCACTGGAACATTATCTAACACAGTGCACAGTTACAACCACAACAGACCACTGGAACATTATCTAACACAGTGCACAGTTACAACCACAACAGACCACTGGAACATTATCTAACACAGTGCACAGTTACAGCCACAACAGACCACTGGAACATTATCTAACACAGTGCACAGTTACAGCCACAACAGACCACTGGAACATTATCTAACACAGTGCACAGTTACAGCCACAACAGACCACTGGAACATTATCTAACACAGTGCGCAGTTACAGCCACAACAGACCACTGGAACATTATCTAACACAGTGCACAGTTACAACCACAACAGACCACTGGAACATTATCTAACACAGTGCACAGTTACAGCCACAACAGACCACTGGAACATTATCTAACACAGTACACAGTTACAACCACAACAGACCACTGGAACATTATCTAACACAGTGCACAGTTACAAGCCCATAAAGATTTCAACTTAGATTCAACAGAGCAGAAGTTGTCAAGCACATGGGACAAAATCTTACTGAAGCGACCATACGAGTAATAAATACTCATACTCCGCCCAAGTAAAACAGAAACAAGCAACACTTAGTGGGCCAGCCAGAGGCTTAGGGCCCGCCCAGTGGGCCAGCCAGAGGCTTAGGGCCCGCCCAGTGGGCCAGCCAGAGGCTTAGGCCCCCCAGTGGGCCAGCCAGAGGCTTAGGGCCCGCCCAGTGGGCCAGCCAGAGGCTTAGGGCCCGCCCAGTGGGCCAGCCAGATGCTTAGGGCCCGCCCAGTGGGCCAGCCAGAGGCTTAGGGCCCGCGCAGTGGGCCAGCCAGAGGCTTAGGGCCCGCCCAGTGGGCCAGCCAGAGACTTAGGGCCCGCCCAGTGGGCCAGCCAGAGACTTAGGGCCCGCGCAGGAATAGCTCAGCGCGGGGGTAATAAAAAAAAAGGTTAAGCGACTCGACTCACTGAGGACTCCAGACGTGTCAGGCTCTGGTCGCAGGCGTCGGGTGTAGCATCATCTGTGGATGTTGTGAGGCCGCTCATCAAGGTGCCCGTAGATGACACTACTGCAATGATGGACAGTTTATCACGATCTAATTTGTGCTCCTGTCAACATCAGAAAAATGCACACTTACGAATCTACTTGAAACATGTACTCAAGAGTTTCAAGCGTAGGTTAGACTCGTATATGAATGAGTACGGGTGGGTGTAAGTAGGAGCCGCCTCGTATGGGTCAATATGCCTTCTACAGTTACCTTCATTTATATGTTCTTAAGAGGCACCGTTCCTGAGCACTGAGGTTCTCGTGCACGAGGAAGAAGGAGCTGGTGCCATATTGCAAGCCCCATTCGGTATGGTATTTTTGCAAATTCTTACATGGAACAGAAAGTTATTGTTGACACGAGCCTAAAACTGGACGTCTACCGTAGGCATATTGATACAAAATCGTTGTGGGGGTCAGTATGTCACCGTGGCACGCTGTTCTCTCTTGAATTATGGTGACCCCCAACCAGCCTATGTCCGTCTCATGCCCAGATCATTCACCGTGCAAGGTTGGGCGAGTGAGTAATTATCAAAGGATGGCACCAAGCCTGGAAGATTATGTAGCACCATGAACGTCGCCGGATATTATCACACTAACGTGATGCATCAATTGATTAAGGCGGTGTCTGGGATGCTCCCGGACGCAGGTTCGAATCCTCTTCACGGCCCTTGTGGATTTGTTCATTTGCTGGATATTCAAAAGGTGCTAAACACAATTTTGAAGAGACGACGACGTTTCGGTCCGTCCTCGACCATTATCAAGTCGATTATTGTAAATTGTGTTCAGCACCTTTTGAATATCGAGCAACATTCATGGTGTTCATGGTGCAAAAGGACATCAGTCGAACGATATCAAAGGTTATATCAGGCTCACCAAAAATTCTATCGATGGACATTGGGAAAGCAAGATTAACGATCGTCCTGAAAATTTGGACATTGTATGAGGAGCGCGACTGTGAGAGGGGCAATAAGGAGCATGATGACGCTCCATTACGTGAGTTAAACATGTATGGCCAATAAGTAACCTGTCAGAGACGTTTACCACTATATTACGGTGGCGGGAGGTCGGTTTGGAGGGTAGAAATAGCCTAAGTTACACTCTCCCTTTGAGATGTATTTTATTGTCTCAATAAACGTACTACAAACTTGAAACTTGAGGAAGGTTGAGTGGATAGGATGCCTTTCAGAGTGTGCAGTTAGTTACGTGTAGGGCTGTGGCGTCAAACCAACGACCTTGCCAACAGTTGCAGATTGAAGAATGAATGACTAGGTAGAAATCTGTTCATGGATTTTTTTGTGGGGAACAAGTGCAGATGGCTTCCTTAGTGGCAGTGTCCGCACGTTCATTTAAGTGGAATGCCGTAAAATGAGCATGCGAACCCATGCACCTTAACGAAGAAAATCCTGACAGCCCCCAACCCTGAGTTTCAAATAGAATCCACAGAGCCGTGCTGTACACAGTGTGAGGGGGGACTCCACAAGAAGCTGGCCTCTCGGAGACAGTCACCCCAACTCATTAGGGAAGGTAACACTGCAACCCGTCCTCCTAAGGCTTCCCAACGTCAAGAAACTGACGTACTAATGTGCCTTATCCTAACGTAACAAGGGGACCCAAAAAAAGAAAACGGGACAGTATGTTCCCGTGAAATTGAAATTGAAATAAGTTTATTGAGGTAAAATGACGCAGTGGTAAAACACTCGCGCATTGCGAGCGATTTGGCCTGGGTTCGTATCCTGACCGGGGAGGATTGACTGGCCGGCAATCCTGTAGCCTCTGTTCACCCACCAGTCAATGGGTACCTGATTGTTAAACGATTTGGTGAGTCGTATTCCGGGGAAAAACAGGATTAAGGACCTGCCCGAAACGCTATGGGTGCTGGTGGCTGTACGAGAATGTAAGAACTCTTGTATATATAAATAAACAAAAGTCATTTTCGCGAGCCGCTACTATTTTCTAGTACGACAATTTTTGGCCGTAGGAACAGTATTCGTCAAAATGCGACGTTCTATTAGGAGGACGGCTTGCCAAAGCTAGCGGGGACCAGGAAAACAAACCCTAAGCCCATGTAGTTTCTGGACCGTACCTGTACCTGGATGGGGTTCTGGGAGTTGTTCAACTCCCCAAGCCCGGCCCCTGACCTGTGAGAGCTTGGTCCAACAGGCTCGTGGTGAACAATTAATTACTCAAGGTTCGAACAAGTGAGGAATATGAACTCTCACGTGAAGCTAATGCCAGAACTGGAACAACCACGATCATGTGGCCCCTGCTTGACAGTACAAAATATTGCCATCACATACCTGGAAAAACCGGGACCCAAATGGCAAAGGTGACATGAAGAGCATCTTTGGACTGGTCCACACCAGACGAATAACAAGAGTTAAAATGGGTAGCCCGTGCTACTTGCCCCGCTCCTTTGCCAGGTAAGTCCACTACGGGCTCACCATAGTCCGTGCTACTTGCCCCGCTCCTGTGCCAGGTAAGTCCACTACGGGCTCACCATAGCCCGTGCTACTTGCCCCGCTCCTGTGCCAAGTAAGTCCACTACGGGCTCACCATAGCCCGTGCTACTTGCCCCGCTCCTGTGCCAAGTAAGTCCACTACGGGCTCACCATAGTCCGTGCTACTTGCCCCACTCCTGTGCCAGGTAAGTCCACTACGGGCTCACCATAGCCCGTGCTACTTGCCCCGCTCCTGTGCCAAGTAAGTCCACTACTGGTTCACCATAGTCCGTGCTACTTGCCCCACTCCTGTGCCAGGTAAGTCCACTACGGGCTCACCATAGCCCGTGCTACTTACCCCGCTCCTGTGCCAAGTAAGTCCACTACGGGCTCACCATAGTCCGTGCTACTTGCCCCGCTCCTGTGCCAGGTAAGTTACGGGCTCACCATAGTCCGTGCTACTTGCCCCGCTCCTGTGCCAGGTAAGTCCACTACTGGCTCACCATAGT
Source organism: Procambarus virginalis (assembly GCA_020271785.1). Lineage (NCBI taxonomy): Eukaryota > Metazoa > Arthropoda > Malacostraca > Decapoda > Cambaridae > Procambarus > Procambarus virginalis. The sequence goes on from WNGS01165523.1 coordinate 1,012,748, forward strand.
CCGTGCTACTTGCCCAGCTCCTGTACCAGGTAAGTTACGGGCTCACCATAGCCCGTGCTACTTGGAACTTGTTCCGAGTAGCTGAATCTATAACAACAACAACAACACCTTAACAGGCAAAGAAAAAACGGAAACCCTAGAGGTGTACACTAACCCCAGCAGCTCCACAACTGGTATAGCCAGTTAGGAGGTACAGCCCTCCAGGCTGAAACCCACCATGAAGACTCTCATCTATAGTATCAGCTATTAATACAGATAATGGCTCCAAAGAGCCTCCACTTACGGGCTCACCATAGCCCGTGCTACCTGGAACTTCTTGTTCTGAGTAGCTGAATCTAAAACAACAACAACAACAACACCTTAACAAGAAATAAGACAGCAGGAAGGTAGAGCACAACAAAACACACAACAACGAGGAAAATTTAAACAACTCTGAAAGTGAGGCACACAGGAGTTAGGTCGTGTATTAGTAAATAACATCTCCCCACCGCTAGATGGCAGCACCAGAGCTCCCGGGGCCCGGGCTGCCCTTGTTGTCGTTGTTGTTATAGAGTCAGCTACTTGGAACAAGTTCCAAGTAGCACGGGCTATGGTGAGCCCGTAGTGGACTTACCTGGCACAGGAGCGGGGTAAGTAGCACGGGCTATGGTGAGCCCGTAGTGGACTTACCTGGCACAGGAGCGGGGCAAGTAGCACGGGCTATGGTGAGCCCGTAGTGGACTTACCTGGCACAGGAGCGGGGTAAGTAGCACGGGCTATGGTGAGCCCGTAGTGGACTTACCTGGCACAGGAGCGGGGCAAGTAGCACGGGCTATGGTGAGCCCGTAGTGGACTTACCTGGCACAGGAGTGGGGCAAGTAGCACGGGCTATGGTGAGCCCGTAGTGGACTTACCTGGCACAGGAGTGGGGCAAGTAGCACGGGCTATGGTGAGCCTCGTGGACAGGAGATGTCTCCCGTGACCTGTTAAGGTGGTCTAGCATCCCTTTTATCCTCTGCCTGTGTGAGGTGGCCAGGGCGCCACCGGAGCCTCTGGTCTCGGTGGAATAGTGTTAACTCACGAAGGTCTGGCGATCACAGCTACCGATGGAACTCTCCCAGGAAAAATGGCTGAATTCCAGGACAGTTTTGCTAGAGGATTGGTGAAAAATTGCACTCACTGACATTCAAGCTGTTTTCACTGGTTATCTGAAGATGTTTCATAAAAAATGGACAGGATTTTGTCTTAAAACATCACTCTCCGGCACACCTGCGTGCATGTTAGTAAAATCTAGGATATTGTAGGATTTCAGGAACTTTTAGATTTCCAGGAGAGTGATGGGAGAATTAACACTTTGAAAGCCTCCAATATTCAAAATTTTGAACCCAGCTCTTACGATGACCCATTTCACTCTGAAAGTTCAAAAACCTTCTCCCCTCTTTGACAATTTACATCTGTGAAGAAACAAAGAAGAACCATCATGACTCTCGATGCACACATTTCATCCATACTCAACTGTGTGCCAAAAAATTCAAATTCACAAAACTAAGCAAAATCGTAGAAGAAACTTAACAAAAAAAAATTAAATAATATACTCTCCATTTCTGTCTTTACAAAGTCATATTTATTTATTATTTAAGATATTTAAAAGAGTTAAATGAAGTTAATATAATACTACTGTATATAAAAATCATTAAGGTATTAAATCTGGATGGGACCAGTACATGGGTTGAAAGGCAGGGAAGATTGTATTTTGGGTCACAATCAAATACATTTTGCAACACTTGTACAGAAGTTAATTATCAAAACCATTAATACCGACAATACTGAACAATAAGTACACATGTGCATGAAAGGGTTAAATTTGTATATCCTTATACAGTTTAGGTTAGTTCATTTATTATACACCCCATACCCATCTTGTGGGTAGTAGTGGAAAGGGTTACAGAGGCACATAATGGGCTCAGGGCCTGAACCCAACAATTCATTTAGCTAATCAAGTTACAATCTTGATGAGCTAGTTACAAAATTCAGTATAAGTCGTCACACCATCAGTAAATAAATTGGCTACAAGTCCTAATGCTAAGACAATACCGTAAGTGTCCTAAGTGATATGTGCTATTTCATACATGCTGCGATTCCTAAATCAACCTTGAGGAAGTGTGAATGTCTGGCTGCATGCTCCGCTTGGGAGTCACTGCAACACTTGAGGTCATCTCACCCTCAGGGCCTCGACACTGCCGGCACACGTGCCTAATGTTCACTAGGAATGCAGACGAGGAATCACAATAACGTGGCTGAAGTATGTTGACCAGACCACATACTAGAAGGTGAAGGGACGACGACGTTTTGGTCCGTCCTGGACCATTCTCAAGTCGATTGAGAATGAGAACCATTCTCACAATCGACTTGAGAATGGTCCAGGACGGACCGGTACATCGTCGTCCCTTCATCTTCTATTGTGTGGTCTGGTCAACATTCAGCTTCAGCTTCAGCTTGATGTCCAAAGGGCTTGGAAAGGATGGGGGAGGTAGAGGGATGGGGAGATGAAATTCAGGAAGAGGATGCGGGTGTAGAGAGAGAGGAGGATTGAAAGTTCGGTGGCCTGTCCACCATGGGTTGACATATGTGTATGTGTCGTTTGTTGTGTATGTGTTATGTTGGGTTGTCAGTACATTGGCTGGGGGGGCTAGTGTTTGTGACCTTGTTGGTGTCCTAAAGCACTAGAGCCGATGGAGTTGGCTGAGGGAGGTTAATCTTAACAACATCAGGGTATTCAGAGAACAGAACTCATAAATTCACAGAACAGATAAACAAAATAGAGAATAGCCTTGATAATTTGGAGAACCCAATACCTGATATTATCTTCTTAGGTGACTTCAACTTGCCTAGTCTCAGGTGGAGAATAGCAAACAATAATATTATACCAGGGAATCTATCAGGACCTAACCAACCACAGATTAGAGAACTACTTAGATTCTGTGACAAATTTTCACTTACTCAGCAGATATCGGAGCCAACGAGAAATGAAAATATTCTAGATCTGGTCTTTACGAACAATGAAGACATTATCAGAGACATTACGATATCAGATACCACATATTCAGATCACAAGCTCATTGAAGTGCAAACTACCATCAATACTCAGAATAGACCTAAAACGTTGATAAAGCGAGAGGGGCTATTCAGTAAATTCAATTTTAATAATAAAAGGATAGACTGGGAGATAATAAACAGGGAACTTAAAAACATTCCATGGGAAACTGTTTTAAGTAATAAAAGTCCTACAGAAGGAATAGAAAAACTGACTTCGGAAGCGTATCAAGTCTGTCTGAAACATGTTCCTTTGAGGAAAGCCAGAAAGAGATCCAACGTAGAAAGAGAACGCAGAAGACACTATAAACGCAGGAAAAGAATAACGGAACTGCTTATGCAGACACGAATTTCCCGTCAAAGAAGGAATAATTTAAATAGGGAGATTGAAGAAATCGAGCGGAAATTGAAACACTCATATGAAACTGAAGAAAGGCAGTTAGAACAGAAAGCAATTCAGGAAATAAAGAAAAATCCAAAATACTTCTTCACATATGCGAAATCAAAAGCAAAAACTACTGCCAGTATTGGACCTATTCGTACAAGTGAAGGTTCATACACGGAGGATGACAAAGAAATTAGTGAAATCCTAAAAAAGCAGTATGAGGACATGTTTAGCACTCCAATAAACAACATGAAAGTAGAAGATCCAGACAATTTCTTTATGCGGGATATCCAAACCCCTGTAAATATAACTGATATCAACACGAGCGCACTAAATTTTGAAAGAGAAATTGAAAACATGCCCATGCACTCGGCCCCAGGTCCAGACTCATGGAATTCAATATTTATAAAGAAATGCAAAGTGCCGGTAGCACAGGCACTCAGTATAGTGTGGAGGAAGAGCTTGGACACGGGGGAGATACCAGATGCACTTAAAGTAGCAGACATAGCCCCTCTACACAAGGGAGGGAGCAAAGCATTGGCAAAGAATTATAGACCAGTTGCACTAACATCGCACATAATAAAAGTATTTGAGAGAGTGATTAGGAGTCAGGTCACCAATTTCATGGAGACCAATGACCTTCACAACCCAGGCCAACATGGATTTCGAGCGGGAAGATCGTGCCTCTCACAGCTACTTGAGCACTACGATAAAGTCACTGAGGCATTAGAAGAAAAACAGAATGCTGATGTGATATACACGGACTTCGCAAAGGCATTCGATAAATGTGACCATGGCGTGATAGCACACAAAATGAAGTCAATGGGAATAACCGGTAAAGTAGGACGCTGGATACTCAGTTTTCTGTCAAACAGGACTCAGCGAGTAACGGTCAACCATATAAAATCTAGTCCAAGTGCAGTTAAAAGCTCTGTACCTCAGGGTACAGTCCTTGCACCGCTGCTTTTCCTTATTCTCATATCAGATATAGACAAAAATACAAGTCACAGCTTCGTATCATCCTTTGCAGACGACACAAAAATCAGTATGAAAATTACCTCGGCTGAAGACATTGAAAAACTTCAAGCTGATATTAATAAAGTTTTCGACTGGGCATCAGAAAATAATATGATGTTTAACAGTGACAAATTCCAGGTACTCAGGTACGGTAAAAATGAGGACCTTAAACATAATACAGGGTACAAAACACAATCAAATGTGCCCATAGTAGGAAAACAACATGTAAAGGATTTGGGAATAATGATGTCTGACGACCTAACGTTTAGGGAGCATAACCAAGCAAATATTGCGACAGCCAGAAAAATGATAGGATGGATTACGAGAACTTTCAAATCCAGGGATCCCATCACAATGCTTGTACTCTTCAAGTCACTTGTGCTGTCCCGTCTTGAGTACTGTTCAGTACTCACTTCCCCCTTTAGAGCAGGAGAGATTGCTGAAATAGAGGGAATACAGAGAACATATACGGCACGCATAGACGCGATAAAGCACCTAAATTATTGGGATCGTCTCAAAGCTCTCCAAATGTACTCACTAGAAAGAAGACGAGAGAGATATCAAATAATATACACCTGGAAGATACTGGAGGGCCAGGTCCCAAATCTACACAGTAAAATAACAACGTACTGGAGTGAACGATATGGAAGAAAATGCAGAATAGAACCAGTGAAGAGCAGGGGTGCCATAGGCACAATCAGAGAACACTGTATAAACATCAGAGGTCCGCGGTTGTTCAACGTCCTCCCAGCAAGCATAAGAAATATTGCCGGAACAACCGTGGACATCTTCAAGAGGAAACTAGATTTATTCCTCCAAGGAGTTCCGGACCAGCCGGGCTGTGGTGGGTATGTGGGCCTGCGGGCCGCTCCAAGCAACAGCCTAGTGGACCAAACTCTCACAAGTCAAGCCTGGCCTCGGGCCGGGCTTGGGGAGTAGAAGAACTCCCAGAACCCCATCAACCAGGTATCAACCAGGTATCAACCAGGTAGTCACACTTCTGATATCATGGTCAACATAGTTCAGTAGGAATGCCTGGCGGCAGTGTAGACACCAAACAACAACAGTGTAACCAAGTGGTTTGTGGCAACACGTGGGCCACTTGTCCCTGGGGTCACCGGGAAGTCAACAGATTGTACATTTTCTTTCGGGTTCTTCGGGTGGGGAGTTGGTACATCTTAGTTGGCTCCTGGTGTGCCCTCAAGTTTTTTTTTTTTAATTTTGCCCCGAGGGGCGAGTTTATTGGACAGCGTCACTCATCCTATGAGTGAACACACCACCATAGTGACAGTATTGGACAGCGTCACTCATCCTATGAGTGAACACACCACCATAGTGACAGTATTGGGCAGCGTCACTCATCCTATGAGTGGACAGGATGACTTCTTCCTTGATTGGTTAGTACTCTCACCGCTCTCTTGATCTCAGCGACTATCGCAAGATTTTCTGCCCGATTTTTAGTAAGGCTTTGTAGCGGTGCTTTAGAGTCAGTGCAGATCACGGCACCGTTAGTGCTTCGTTCAAGGAACCTTAACACCATAACAGTGGCAGTTAGCTCCGCTTGTGTTGAAGAGGCATAGTTCTCAATACCAGCTTTTCCTTCATTTCCGCGTTGTGAGGCAATGTTCCTAATTACAGTGTATTATAATAATAATAATATTAATAATGATATTATTATTACTATTATTTTATTTGGGAAAAGTACATATATTGATGCAGTTACAAACATACTGTTGGATTTATAGATAGATCTATCATGCTGCACCAGCCCTGCGATTGACAGGGTTAGATGACCCATCAGTGTAGATTTGATCTAACTCATTTCCGGCTTCTTTATAGATTTCCTCGAGATACTTGTGTCTCATTTATTGAGTTATCATGTTGGACTTTTTCGTTGCCATTTCATTGATGATAATCCTGCACGAGTCATCCTCCCAGGGAGGTAACCTCTCTACAGGCAGGAGCTCACGGGCTTGCTCAAGCAGGTGAAGCTCTTCGAGGTTGCAGATTGATCTGTGATGCCATTTTTGCTTCTCCTGTTTCCTCCTGAAAGTAGCACAGAACTCAGTTTTTTCTTAGCAATATCATTGTAATGGGGATCTCTGGTTATCTTAATTGCAAGCTTAGTATTCAGTTCCTGAATTCGGCTTTTAACATTAGGGAGGGACAACTCCTCTCGTAAATTAGATGTTTTGGCAGTTCTTGGGACTCCAAGAATAATTGTCATGGTTTCATTTTATATGCTTTCAAGTTTTTTCATATCGCTTTGGGAATAAGTGCACAGATCTTCCATAGTCTATGACGGAGCGCACATAGGCTGTGTACATCATTTTAAGCACGGCAATAGAGGCTCCATGTCCATTCCAGGTCATTGCTTTCAGTGCCCTGAGTCGACTTTTGCATGTTCCTATGAGCTGGCCGAGCTCCTCTTTCTTCCCCTTGTGCGAGCCGACAGTTACGCCATGGTACCGATAGTGGTCAACCAATTCAAGTGTTACACCATTAATTTGTAGTTCCTTTTCTCCCCTCTTGTGACGAGGGTATGCTTTTGTCTTGTTCGTGGAGAGAGTGAAACCGAGCTCAACACATTTCCTTCCAACGAATTCAATAGACTGTTTAATTTTTCCCAAGGTTGGAGCTTGTATTAGGACATCATCTGCATATCCCACTTGTTGTGTTCCTTCCGGAAATTCAATATTTGCAATGGCGTTCATAAGTACATTGAATAGTGTAGGGCTTAAGACTCCGCCTTGGGGGGTCCCGAGTTCCATACTCATTGTTCTGGAGACTGCTCCATTGAAGTACACCTTGGCTTTCCTCCCTGTGAGGTAGTCTTCACCCATTTCATGAGTCTTCCCTTGACACCCATGCATGCAAGCTCGTCCAGGATCGCAATCTCCTGTGCTTTGTCGAAGGCTCCTTTAAATAAATACAAGAATGTTGGTTTGTCTTAGATTTGGCTACTCTGAAAAAAAAAGTTCCAATTAACACGGGCTATGGTGAGCCCGTAGTGGACTTGCCTGGCCCAGGAACGGGGCAAGTAGCACGGGCTATGGTGAGCCCGTAGTGGACTTACTTGGCACAGGAGCGGGGCAAGTAGCACGGGCTATGGTGAGCCCGTAGTGGACTTGCCTGGCCCAGGAGCGGGGCAAGTAGCACGGGCTATGGTGAGCCCGTAGTGGACTTACTTGGCACAGGAGCGGGGCAAGTAGCACGGGCTATGGCGAGCCCGTAGTGGACTTGCCTGGCCCAGGAGCGGGGCAAGTAGCACGGGCTATGGCGAGCCCGTAGTGGACTTGCCTGGCCCAGGAGCGGGGCAAGTAGCACGGGCTATGGTGAGCCCGTAGTGGACTTGCCTGGCACAGGAGCGGGGCTGTAACATTCCTACAAGAATGGAAGGGAAGGGAACTATCAGGGGGAAAGCCCCAAGGGGAAGGAAACTATCAGGGGAAAGCACCAAGCCATTACGACTATATAGCACTGGGAAGGGGTCAGGATAAGGATTTTGGATGGACGGGGGAAGGAATGGTGCCAAACCACTTGGACGGTCGGGAATGAACGGCGACCTGCATAAAGCGAGACCGCCCACTCTACCGTCCAGCCCAAGTGGTTGGGCTGCAAGAATGGAATGTTTCTCTATTTGAGGTTGGAGGCACGGGAGACATCTCCCGCCACGCAGGGTGCAGCCGCACCTCCACAGATCTCCAGTATCAGCTCTTGATACTGGCGATGCTCAAAAGGGCCAACACTTACGGGCCATTCGTGCCCGTGCCACCTTTTGGGTGGCTTAATCTTCATCAATCAATCAATCCACGGGAACATCTCCTGTCCACGAAGCTAACCATAGCCCAGTGCTTCTGTGCCCCAGCTCCTGTGCCAGGTGTACGGGCTCACCATAGCCCGTGCTACTGGAACTTGTCAGAGTAGTTGAATCTATAACAACAACAACAATCAATCGAGGTTGGAGGGTGAGGGGAAGTGACAGACTAACCTGGGAACTACCGGGTATCTCTAATTAGCTATAAACTAAGGTAATAACTTGTATTACANAAAAAAAAAACAACTCCAAATCCCCAACAAAAAAAAAATCAAGTCTAATTGAATATAGTTTTTAATACATATAGGAAAGCAACTTATGTACCACATACATAGATACTTGTACACCAGTGAATGGTGAATTTTCCGACTACCCTGAATTTGAAATTCAATATATCACTCCATTACACACTCCATATGTGAAATGGAGTGATATATTGGCCGAAAAAGGGCTTATAATATTTTACTGAGGAAAGACCTCGCAGAGAAATTTGTATACAAAAATATAGAAGAGGCTATATTAGGTGTCAAGCTGAAATAGGCTACGGAAAATTTAAATTAAGGTAGATCTCGTAACATAGTTCAGTCATATATGGTTATTGAGAGATTCATTTTTGTGATTTAGAAGTGTCCTATATGATTCGTTATCTAAGTACCTGGAGGAGAGTCTGGGAGTTGTTCTACTCCCTCAAGCCCGGCCAGAGAGTGATTTGACTTATAAGAACTTGATCAATCAGGCTGTTTACCGGTCCAAGCAAAGTCAGCGCTCTACGCCGCCTAACTTCCCTAGTGTGGTCATAGGTGGCTAGACTGCCATTGTGGGCGGCAAGTGTGACCATTGTGGGCGGCAAGTGTGACCATTGTGGGCGGCAAGTGTGACCATTGTGGGCGGCAAGTGTGACCATTGTGGGCGGCAAGTGTGACCATTGTGGGCGGCAAGTGTGACCATTGTGGGCGGCAAGTGTGACCATTGTGGGGGGCAAGTGTGACCATTGTGGGGGGCAAGTGTGACCATTGTGGGCGGCAAGTGTGACCATTGTGGGGGGCAAGTGTGACCATTGTGGGCGGCAAGTGTGACCATTGTGGGCGGCAAGTGTGACCATTGTGGGGGGCAAGTGTGACCATTGTGGGCGGCAAGTGTGACCATTGTGGGGGGCAAGTGTGACCATTGTGGGGGGCAAGTGTGACCATTGTGGGCGGCAAGTGTGACCATTGTGGGCGGCAAGTGTGACCATTGTGGGGGCAAGTGTGACCATTGTGGGCGGCAAGTGTGACCATTGTGGGCGGCAAGGGAGTCAACAATGCACACATTGCAGGCTTTCACACAACTGCAAATGGAACAGCATTGTGTAGTGTTAATATTACTCTATAAAAAGCTGCCTCAGATTTATTATTGCGAGTCCGTACACGGCGCGAGGGGCGCCACACAAAGATATTTCCTCTTTGTTGGTGAAATGTTAATCATGAAACTACTCTTGTATGGTCACGTATATTTGTGTGGCCCTGGTGGTTCTGGCCCTGTATGATGGTGTGGCCCTGGTGGTTCTGGCCCTGTATGATGGTGTGGCCCTGGTGGTTCTGGCCCTGTATGATGGTGTGGCCCTGGTGGTTCTGGCCCTGTATGATGGTGTGGCCCTGGTGGTTCTGGCCCTGTATGATGACGTGGCCCTGGTGGTTCTATTTATATTGATCTAACCACACACTAGAAGATGAAGGGACGATGACGTTTCGGTCCGTCCTGGACCATTCTCAAGTCGATTGTGACTTGAGAATGGTCCAGGACGGACCGAAACGTCGTCGTCCCTTCACCTTCTTGTGTGTGGTCTGGTCAACATGTACACGTTCGTAAGTGCTTGTGTAACTGCTTTATGAATCTGGCCTCTGGTTATAACCCTGCATGAGCATAAGAATGAAGGTATCTGCAGAAGGCCTATTGGCCCATACGAGACAGTTTCTATTACAAACTTATTCACATGTCTAACTTACCCTTGGTTCCACAAATCAACGCCGTAACTGGATCCGTAAAATCAACAACCCTGCTACCGAACCAGTATTTACCCAGGTCTTTCCTAAATCTAAACTTATCCCGTTTATACCCATTGTTTCGTGTTCTGTCTTGTGTTGATACAAGACTGGAGAGGTGGTGATCATGTCGCCTCTTAACTCTTTGCCTTTCGAGAGAATGTAATTTAAGCTTTGTTAATCTTTCTTCATATGCGATATTTTTGAGCCGAATTCTGGCTCACTGCACATATTTGGAGTTTGAAATTACGACTTTTTTTCCCAAAAAAAAGACAAATTAGAGAAAACTACGATGGGACTAATTTTACCTAACCCCCCCCCCCCCTACAGTTTTCAAAATATCGGAAGAATCGCAAATCTGACTCATGTGGGTTATTTTGAGCCGAATTGGCTCTCTGCGCATATTTGGAGTTTGAAATTACGACTTTTTGTACCGAAAATATGCCAATTAGTGAAAACGGCGATGGGTCACATTTTGCCCAAACCTCCCTACAGTTTGAAAATATCGGAAATATCACAAATATGATTTATGAACGTTATTTTTTAGCCGAAATCTGGCACACTGCACATATTTGGAGTTTGAAATTCATGTTTTTCAAGATGAAGGTGAGTGGTATTTGCAATTATCGATTCAAGTAACTTTCCCACAATAGACGTTAGGCTAAATGGACGATAGTTTGGCGCAAGTGATCTATCTCCTTTCTTAAAATTGGTACCACAACTTTCCATAACTCTGGCACTCTGCCTGACTAATGATTTATTTAATATGGTAGACAGTGGCTGGCAAAGCTGCTCTTTGCATTCCTTAAGCACCCTGGCAAACACTTCATCCGGCCCTGAGGATTTGTTTGGCTTGAACTTCACTATTTGTTTAATAAAGTCCTCCCTGGTAACTGCTAAAATAGTCAACCTATCCGCGTCCCCACCAACAGGCTTGTTCAGCTGAAGACATTTTTAAGTTCCGTCATGTCAGGTACTGACGCGCGAGGAGAGCCCACCATTGTTACCTTGCCATGTCAATCCTCAGACGAGCAAGACACCATCTGTCAGACCATCTAGGGAGCTATTTGAATGTACTCACCTAGTTGTGCTTGCGGGGGTTGAGCTTCGGCTCTTTGGTCCCGCCTCTCAACTGTCAATATATGATGGTATGAAAGAGATTTGAGGGCCGGTCGTACTGTAAGTACACAAGTTTATAGCTGAAGTTACGTAATGGCAACTGAACAATGAAGCTTAAAATAAGCAACTTTGTTGCTGGTGTTGGCAACAAACTGGGAAATTAATCTCGTTAATATGACAAACGTCACCAAAGGTGTACAGACATTTCTTCACAACTGCCAAGCCTCTGCAGTACTCACTATCCCTTGCTAACCAAACAAGTCACAACCAAGAGGATAAACAACTCACGGCTTACTAATGACTTACTTAAAACAATCGACAACAAACATGAATATGAAAAGATATACACGCCAAGGGTCAGGTAGTGTGACGTACTCTTCAGTGTTATCTAAAGTTATAAAGAGAACCAAAACATCTATTGTGAAAATATATTTAATTAAATAAAGAATAGGGAAGGGAACTATCAGGAGGAAGCGCCAAGCCATCACGACTATATAGCATTGGGAAGGGATCAGGATAAGGATCTGGGATGGGACGGAGGGAAAGGAATGGTGCCCAACCACTTGGACGGTCGGGGATTGAACGCCGACCTGCATGAAGCCAGACCGTCGCTCTACCGTCCAGCCCAATGTGGAAAACTTAGAACACAATTTCACAGAAATTATGATACAAAAACCTCAAATTTAACAAGTAATATTATTAGTGGTGTGGGAAGACGGAGATGGTAGCCGCTCCATGCTGCTGTTCTCTTCTAAATATAATACTTATAATAATAATTTCATTCACCTGGGCTCTAGGAGACTCGAACTCTGGACCCTACGAGTGTGTGAGGCAGGAGCTCTATCGACTCACAAATGTTTATTCCCAGGGAAGTGTTGACGACAGTGTAATAATAATGTTAACACACAGAGTCATCACACTAACGTGACGGCATCAGTGTAAACACTCGCGCCAGGTCGTGGCTTGCTTGTCTTCAGCGCCTGCCTGGCAACACCCACCACATAGGTTCGAATCCTTATCACGGCTCCTACGGGCTTTCTCAATAATAATAATTGCTTGTGTCTGGGGACAGGCAGCCAGTGAATATACATTAGACTTATATGAAGGGCCCCCCTCCCCCAACCCCCCCCCCTCACCCCACCAGCCCAGGACGCAACCCCACAATAAACTAACTCCTGGGTACCTGCTTGCTGCTTGGTGAACAGCACATTAAGTGACAGGAAATGTGCCCAATCATTTCCGTCCCGCGCGGGCACCTAAATGGGAATTCTCGACTACGAGTCGAGAACGAACCCGACTATACTACGGGGACCCTTTGTGTATATGTTTTCTTTGATGCCAAGTGGTGAGTTTGGGGTCGAGTAAGCGATTCCAATATTGGGAGATTTTTTTCCAATATGGCACCAGTGCCAATTTGCTACTATTTGGAAGCTGGCAATATTTCGGGAACAGCCACTTCTAACAAAACTGTACACGAGCAAAATTGTTCAGAACGATTTTTTTCTGTAATAATACCTACACGTCACCTACACGTGCTTACAGAAGCACACGTCGCATCAGGCTTGGATACCCATGTGCATGGGAAATAGGCTTACAGGTTCCGGAAGACGAGAGGGAATGTCAGCACTGTGAAGAATTGCCCACCAGACCACTGGAACATTATCTAACACAGTGCACAGTTACAGCAACAAGAGACCACTGGAACATTATCTAACACAGTGCACAGTTACAGCAACAAGAGACCACTGGAACATTATCTAACACAGTGCACAGTTACAGCCACAAGAGACCACTGGAACATTATCTAACACAGTGCACAGTTACAACCACAACAGACCACTGGAACATTATCTAACACAGTGTACAGTTACAGCCACAAGAGACCACTGGAACATTATCTAACACAGTGCACAGTTACAACCACAACAGACCACTGGAACATTATCTAACACAGTACACAGTTACAACCACAACAGACCACTGGAACATCTAACACAGTGCACAGTTACAACCACAACAGACCACTGGAACATTATCTAACACAGTGCACAGTTACAACCACAACAGACCACTGGAACATTACCTAACACAGTGCACAGTTACAGCCACAACAGACCACTGGAACATTATCTAACACAGTGCACAGTTACAACCACAACAGACCACTGGAACATTATCTAACACAGTGCACAGTTACAACCACAACAGACCACTGGAACATTATCTAACACAGTGCACAGTTACAGAAACAACAGACCACTGGAACATTATCTAACACAGTGCACAGTTACAAACCAAATAAGATTTCAACTTAGATTCAACAGAGCAGAAGAAGTTGTCAAACACATGGGACAAAATCTTACTAAAGCGACCATACGAGTCATAAATACTCATACTCCGCCCAAGTAAAACAGAAACAAGCAACACTTAGTGGGCCAGCCAGAGGCTTAGGGCCCGCCCAGTGGGCCAGCCAGAGGCTTAGGGCCCCGCCCAGTGGGCCAGCCAGAGGCTTAGGGCCCGCCCAGTGGGCCAGCCAGAGGCTTAGGGCCCGCCCAGTGGGCCAGCCAGAGGCTTAGGGCCCGCGTAGTGGGCCAGCCAGAGGCTTAGGGCCCGCGTAGTGGGCCAGCCAGAGGCTTAGGGCCCGCCCAGTGGGCCAGCCAGAGGCTTAGGGCCCGCCCAGTGGGCCAGCCAGAGGCTTAGGGCCCGCGTAGTGGGCCAGCCGGAGGCTTAGAGCCCGCCCAGTGGGCCAGCCAGAGGCTTAGGGCCCGCGCAGTGGGCCAGCCAGAGGCTTCGGGCCCGCGTAGTGGGCCAGCCAGAGGCTTAGGGCCCGCCCAGTGGGCCAGCCAGAGGCTTAGGGCCCGCCCAGTGGGCCAGCCAGAGGCTTAGGGCCCGCCCAGTGGGCCAGCCAGAGGCTTAGGGCCCGCGTAGTGGGCCAGCCAGAGGCTTAGGGCCCGCCCAGTGGGCCAGCCAGAGGCTTAGGGCCCGCGCAGTGGGCCAGCCAGAGGCTTCGGGCCCGCCCAGTGGGCCAACCAGAGGCTTAGGGCCCGCCCAGTGGGCCAGCCAGAGGCTTAGGGCCCGCCCAGTGGGCCAGCCAGAGGCTTAGGGCCCGCCCAGTGGGCCAGCCAGAGACTTAGGGCCCGCCCAGTGGGCCAGCCAGAGGCCTAGGGCCCGCCCAGTGGGCCAGCCAGAGGCTTAGGGCCCGCCCAGTGGGCCAGCCAGAGGCTTAGGGCCCGCCCAGTGGGCCAGCCAGAGGCTTAGGGCCCGCCCAGTGGGCCAGCCAGAGACTTGGGGCCCGCCCAGTGGGCCAGCCAGAGGCTTAGGGCCCGCCCAGTGGGCCAGCCAGAGGCTTAGGGCCCGCGCAGTGGGCCAGCCAGAGACTTAAGGCCCGCCCAGTGGGCCAGCCAGAGGCTTAGGGCCCGCGCAGTGGGCCAGCCAGAGGCTTAGGGCCCGCCCAGTGGGCCAGCCAGAGACTTAGGGCCCGCCCAGTGGGCCAGCCAGAGGCTTAGGGCCCGCCCAGTGGGCCAGCCAGAGGCTTAGGGCCCGCCCAGTGGGCCAGCCAGAGGCTTAGGGCCCGCCCAGTGGGCCAGCCAGAGGCTTAGGGCCCGCCCAGTGGGCCAGCCAGAGGCTTAGGGCCCGCCCAGTGGGCCAGCCAGAGACTTAGGGCCCGCGCAGTGGGCCAGCCAGAGACTTAGGGCCCGCCCAGTGGGCCAGCCAGAGGCTTAGGGCCCGCCCAGTGGGCCAGCCAGAGGCTTAGGGCCCGCCCAGTGGGCCAGCCAGAGGCTTAGAGCCCGCCCAGTGGGCCAGCCAGAGGCTTAGGGCCCGCCCAGTGGGCCAGCCAGAGGCTTAGGGCCCGCCCAGAGGGCCAGCCAGAGACTTAGGGCCCGCCCAGTGGGCCAGCCAGAGGCTTAGGGCCCGCCCAGAGGGCCAGCCAGAGACTTAGGGCCCGCCCAGTGGGCCAGCCAGAGGCTTAGGGCCCGCCCAGAGGGCCAGCCAGAGACTTAGGGCCCGCCCAGTGGGCCAGCCAGAGACTTAGGGCCCGCCCAGAGGGCCAGCCAGAGACTTAGGGCCCGCCCAGTGGGCCAGCCAGAGGCTTAGGGCCCGCCCAGAGGGCCAGCCAGAGACTTAGGGCCCGCGCAGGAATACCTCAGCGCGGGGGTAATAAAAAAAAAGGGCTAAGCGACTCGACTCACTGAGGACTCCAGACGTGTCAGGCTCTGGTCGCAGGCGTCGGGTGTAGCATCATCTGTGGATGTTGTGAGGCCGCTCATCAAGGTGCCCGTAGATGACACTACTGCAATGATGGACGGCTTATCATGATCTAATTTGTACTCCTGTTAACATCAGAAAAATGCACACTTACGAATCTACTTGAAACATGTACTCAAGAGTTTCAAGCGTAGGTTAGACTCGTATATGAATGAGTACGGGTGGGTGTAAGTAGGAGCCGCCTCGTATGGGTCAATATGCCTTCTACAGTTACCTTCATTCTTACGTTCTTAAGAGGCACCGTTCCTGAGCCCTGAAGTTCTCGTGCACGAGGAAGAAGGAGCTGTTGCCATATTGCAAGCCCCATTAGGTATCGTATTTTTGCAAATTCTTACACGGAACAGAAAGCCATTGTTGACACGAGCCTAAAACTGGACGTCTACCGTAGGCATATTGATACAAAATCGTTGTGGGGGTCAGTATGTCACCGTGGCACGCTGTTCTCTCTTGAATTATGGTGACTCCCAACCAGCCTATGTCCGTCTCATGCCCAGATCATTCACCGTGCAAGGTTGGGCGAGCGAGTAATTATCAAAGGATGGCAGCAAGCCTGGAAGATTATGTAGCACCATGAACGTCGCCGGATATTACACACAGAGATCACACTAACGTGATGCATCAATTGATTAAGGCGGTGTCTGGGATGCTCCCGGACGCAGGTTCGAATCCTCGTCACGGCCCTTGTGGATTTGTTCATTTGCTGAATATTCAAAAGGTGCTAAACACATTTTGAAGAGACGACGACGTTTCGGTCCGTCCTCGACCATTATCAAGTCGATTATTGTAAATTGTGTTTAGCACCTTTTGAATATCGAGCAACATTCATGGTGCTCATGGTGCAAAAGGACATCAGTCGAACGATATCAAAGGTTATATCAGGCTCACTAAAATTCTATCGATGGACATTGGGAAAGCAAGATTACGATCGTCCTGAAAATTTGGACATTGTATGAGAGGAGCGCGACTGTAAGAGGGGCAATAAGGAGCATGATGACGCTCCATTACGTGAGTTAAACATGTATGGCCAATAAGTAACCTGTCAGAGACGTTTACCAACTATATTACGGTGGCGGGAGGTCGGTTTGGAGGGTAGAAATAGCCTAAGTTACACTCTCCCTTTGAGATGTATTTTATTGTCTCAATAAACGTACTAGAAACTTGAAACTTGAGGAAGGTTGAGTGGATAGGATGCCTTTCAGAGTGTGCAGTTAGTTACGTGTAGGGCTGTGGCGTCAAACCAACGACCTTGCCAACAGTTGCAGATTGAAGAATGAATGACTAGGTAGAAATCTGTTCATGGATTTTTTTTTGTGGGGAACAAGTGCAGATGGCTTCCTTAGTGGCAGTGTCCGCACGTTCATTTAAGTGGAATGCCGTAAAATGAGCATGTGAACCCATGCACCTTAACGAAGAAAATCCTGACAGCCCCCAACCCTGAGTTTCAAATAGAATCCACAGAGCCGTGCTGTACACAGTGTGAGGGGGGACTCCACAAGAAGCTGGCCTCTCGGAGACAGTCACCCCAACTCATTAGGGAAGGTAACACTGCACCCCGTCCTCCTAAGGCTTCCCAACGTCAAGAAACTGACGTACTAATGTGCCTTATCCTAACGTAACAAGGGACCCAAAAAGAAAACGGGACAGTATGTTCCCGTGAAATTGAAATTGAAATTGAAATAAGTTTATTGAGGTAAAATGACGCAGTGGTAAAACACTCGCGCATTGCGAGCGATTTGGCCTGGGTTCGTATCCTGACCGGGGAGGATTGACTGGCCGGCAATCCTGTAGCCTCTGTTCACCCACCAGTCAATGGGTACCTGATTTGTTAAACGATTTGGCGAGTCGTATTCCGGGGAAAAACAGGATTAAGGACCTGCCCGAAACGCTATGGGTGCTGGTGGCTGTACGAGAATGTAAGAACTCTTGTATATATAAATAAACAGAAGTCATTTTCGCGAGCCGCTACTATTTTCTAGTACGACAATTTTTGGCCGTAGGAACAGTATTCGTCAAAATGCGACGTTCTATTAGGAGGACGGCTTGCCAAAGGTAGCGGGGACCAGGAAAACAAACCCTAAGCCCATGTAGTTTCTGGACCGTACCTGTACCTGGATGGGGTTCTGGGAGTTGTTCAACTCCCCAAGCCCGGCCCCTGACCTGTGAGAGCTTGGTCCAACAGGCTCGTGGTGAACAATTAATTACTCAAGGTTCGAACAAGTGAGGAATATGAACTCTCACGTGAAGCTAATGCCAGAACTGGAACAACCACGACCCTGTGGCCCCTGCTTGACAGTACAAAATATTGCCATCACATACCTGGAAAAACCGGGACCCAAATGGCAAAGGTGACATGAAGAGCATCTATGGACTGGTCCACACCAGACGAATAACAAGAGTTAAAATGGGTAGCCCGGGCAGGCACCGCTCCTGTGCCAGGTAAGTCCACTATGGGCTCACCATAGCCCGTGCTACTTGCCCCGCTCCTGTGCCAGGTAAGTTACGGGCTCACCATAGCCCGTGCTACTTGCCCCGCTCCTGTGCCAGGTAAGTCCACTACGGGCTCACCATAGCCCGTGCTACTTGCCCCGCTCCTGTGCCAGGTAAGTCCACTACGGGCTCACCATAGCCCGTGCTACTTGCCCCGCTCCTGTGCCAGGTAAGTTACGGGCTCACCATAGTCCGAGCTACTTGCCCCGCTCCTGTGCCAGGTAAGTCCACTACGGGCTCACCATAGCCCGTGCTACTTGCCCAGCTCCTGTACCAGGTAAGTTACGGGCTCACCATAGCCCGTGCTTCTTGCCCAGCTCCTGTGCCAGGTAAGTTACGGGCTCACCATAGCCCGTGCTTCTTGCCCAGCTCCTGTGCCAGGTAAGTTACGGGCTCACCATAGCCCGTGCTTCTTGCCCAGCTCCTGTGCCAGGTAAGTTACGGGCTCACCATAGCCCGTGCTACTTGGAACTTGTTCCGAGTAGCTGAATCTATAACAACAACAACAACACCTTAACAGGCAAAGAAAAAACGGAAACTCTAGAGGTGTACACTAACCCCAGCAGCTCCACAACTGGTATAGCCCTCCAGGCTGAAACCCACCATGAAGACTCTCATCTATAGTATCAGCTATTAATACAGATAATGGCTCCAAAGAGCCTCCACTTACGGGCTCACCATAGCCCGTGCTACCTGGAACTTCTTGTTCCGAGTAGCTGAATCTAAAACAACAACAACAACAACACCTTAACAAGAAATAAGACAGCAGGAAGGTAGAGCACAACAAAACACACAACAACGAGGAAAATTTAAACAACTCTGAAAGTGAGGCACACAGGAGTTAGGTCGTGTATTAGTAAATAACATCTCCCCACCGCTAGATGGCAGCACCAGAGCTCCCGGGGCCCGGGCTGCCCTTGTTGTTGTTGTTGTTGTTATAGAGTCAGCTACTTGGAACAAGTTCCAAGTAGCACGGGCTATGGTGAGCCCGTAGTAGACTTATCTGGCACAGGAGCGGGGCAAGTAGCACGGGCTATGGTGAGCCTCGTGGACAGGAGATGTCTCCCGTGACCTGTTAAGGTGGTCTAGCATCCCTTTTATCCTCTGCCTGTGTGAGCTGGCCAGGGCGCCACCGGAGCCTCTGGTCTCCGGTGGAATAGTGTTAACTCACAAAGGTCTGGCGATCACAGCTACCGATGGAACTCTCCCAGGAAAAATGGCTGAATTCCCAGGACAGTTTTGCTAGAGGATTGGTGAAAAATTGCACTCACTGACATTCAAGCTGTTTTCACTGGTTATCTGAAGATGTTTCATAAAAAATGGACAGGATTTTGTCCTAAAACATCACTCTCCGGCACACCTGCGTGCATGTTAGTAAAATCTAGGATATTGTAGGATTTCAGGAACTTTTAGATTTCCAGGAGAGTGATGGGAGAATTAACACTTTGAAAGCCTCCAATATTCAAAATTTTGAACCCAGCTCTTACGATGACCGATTTCACTCTGAAAGTTCAAAAGCCTTCTCCCCTCTTTGACAATTTACATCTGTGAAGAAACAAAGAAGAACCATCATGACTCTCGATGCACACATTTCATCCATACTCAACTGTGTGCCAAAAAATTCAAATTTACAAAACTAAGCAAAATCGTAGAAGAAACTTAACAAAAAAATAATTAAATAATATACTCTCCATTTCTGTCTTTACAAAGTCATATTTATTTATTATTTAAGATATTTAAAAGAGTTAAATGAAGTTAATATAATACTACTGTATATCAAAATTATTAAGGTATTAAATCTGGATGGGACCAGTACATGGGTTGAAAGGCAGGGAAGATTGTATTTTGGGTCACAATCAAATACATTTTGCAACACTTGTACAGAAGTTAATTATCAAAACCATTAATACCGACAATACTGAACAATAAGTACACATGTACATGAAAGGGTTAAATTTGTATATCCTTATACAGTTTAGGTTAGTTCATTTATTATACACCCCATACCCATCTTGTGGGTAGTAGTGGAAAGGGTTACAGAGGCACATAATGGGCTCAGGGACTGAACCCCACAATTCATTTAGCTAATCAAGTTACAATATTGATGAGCTAGTTACAAAATTCAGTATAAGTCGTCACACCATCAGTAAATAAATTGGCTACAAGTCCTAATGCTAAGACAATACCGTAAGTGTCCTAAGTGATATGTGCTATTTCATACATGCTGCGATTCCTAAATCAACCTTGAGGAAGTGTGAATGTCTGGCTGCATGCTCCGCTTGGGAGTCACTGCAACACTTGAGGTCATCTCACCCTCAGGGCCTCGACACTGCCGGCACACGTGTCTAATGTTCACTAGGAATGCAGACGAGGAGTCACAATAACGTGGCTGAAGTATGTTGACCGGACCACACACTAGAAGGTGAAGGGACGACGACGTTTCGGTCCGTCATGGACCATTTTTTAATTTGTTTTTTATTCAGGTAAGGTACATACATACAAGGCAAGATACAAATCTCGAACCCATTGTTGATGTGACGACTTATATTGAATTTTGTAACTAGCTCATCAAGATTGTAACTTGCTTAGCTAAATGAATTGTGGGGTTCAGTCCCTGAGCCCATTATGTGCCTCTGTAACCCTTTCCACTACCGCCCACAAGATGGGTATGGGGTGCATAATAAATGAACTAAACTAACTAACTATAGATAGAGCTAGTACATACTAGCTAAAGCCAAAGCCACTAAAGCCTAAAGCCACTATTACGCAAAGCGTTTCGGGCAGGCAATGCTCTAATGCTCCCATTCTCAAGTTGATTGTCGACTTGAGAATGGTCCAGGACGAACCGAAACGTCGTCATCCCTTCACCTTCTAGTGTGTGGTCTGGTCAACATACTTTAGCCACGTTATTGTGACTCATCGCCTACCTAACCTAACCTAACCTAACCTAACCTAACCTAACCTAACCTAACCTAACCTAACCTAACCTAACCTAACCGAAACGTCGTCATCCCTTCACCTTCTAGTGTGTGGTCTGGTCAACATAGTTCAGTAGGAATGCCTGACGGCAGTGTAGACACCAAACAACGACACCAAACAACAACAGTGTAACCAAGTGGTTTGTGGCAACACTTGGACCACTTGTCCCTTGAGGTCACCGGGAAGTCAACATTTTGTACATTTTCTGGCGAGTTCTTCGGGTGGGGAGTTGGTGCATCTTAGTTGACTCCTGGTGTGCCCTCAAGTTTTTTTTTTTTTAATTTTGCCCCGAGGGGCGGGTTTATTGGACAGCGTCACTCATCCTGTGAGTGGACACACCGCCATAGTGACAGTATTGGGCAGCGTCACTCATCCTGTGAGTGGACACACCGCCATAGTGACAGTATTGGGCAGCGTCACTCATCCTGTGAGTGGACACACCGCCATAGTGACAGTATTAGGCAGCGCCACTCATCCTGTGAGTGGACACACCGCCATAGTGACAGTATTGGGCAGCGTCACTCATCCTGTGAGTGGACACACCGCCATAGTGGCAGTATTAGGCAGCGCCACTCATCCTGTGAGTGGACACACCGCCATAGTGACAGTATTGGGCAGCGTCACTCATCCTGTGAGTGGACACACCGCCATAGTGACAGTATTGGGCAGCGTCACTCATCCTGTGAGTGGACACACCGCCATAGTGACAGTATTAGGCAGCGCCACTCATCCTGTGAGTGGACACACCGCCATAGTGACAGTATTAGGCAGCGCCACTCATCCTGTGAGTGGACACACCGCCATAGTGACAGTATTGGGCAGCGTCACTCATCCTGTGAGTGGACACACCGCCATAGTGGCAGTATTAGGCAGCGCCACTCATCCTGTGAGTGGACACACCGCCATAGTGACAGTATTGGGCAGCGTCACTCATCCTGTGAGTGGACACACCGCCATAGTGACAGTATTGGGCAGCGTCACTCATCTTGTGAGTGGACACACCGCCATAGTGGCAGTATTAGGCAGCGCCACTCATCCTGTGAGTGGACACACCGCCATAGTGACAGTATTGGGCAGCGTCACTCATCTTGTGAGTGGACACACCGCCATAGTGACAGTATTGGGCAGCGTCACTCATCCCGTGAGTGGACACACCGCCATAGTGACAGTATTGGGCAGCGTCACTCATCCTGTGAGTGGACACACCGCCATAGTGACAGTATTGGGTAGCGTCACTCATCCTGTGAGTGGACACACCGCCATAGTGACAGTATTGGGCAGCGTCACTCATCCTGTGAGTGGACACACCGCCATAGTGACAGTATTGGGCAGCGTCACTCATCCTGTGAGTGGACACACCGCCATAGTGACAGTATTAGGCAGCGTCACTCATCCTGTGAGTGGACACACCGCCATAGTGATAGTATTAGGCAGCGTCACTCATCCTGTGAGTGGACACACGGCCATAGTGACAGTATTGGGCAGCGTCACTCATCCTGTGAGTGGACACACCGCCATAGTGATAGTATTAGGCAGCGTCACTCATCCTGTGAGTGGACACACGGCCATAGAGACAGTATTGGGCAGCGTCACTCATCCTGTGAGTGGACACACCGCCATAGTGATAGTATTAGGCAGCGTCACTCATCCTGTGAGTGGACACACGGCCATAGTGACAGTATTGGGCAGCGTCACTCATCCTGTGAGTGGACACACCGCCATAGTGACAGTATTGGGCAGCGTCACTCATCCTGTGAGTGGACACACCGCCATAGTGACAGTATTGGGCAGCGTCACTCATCCTGTGAGTGGACACACCGCCATAGTGACAGTATTGGGCAGCGTCACTCATCCTGTGCGTGGACACACCGCCATAGTGACAGTACTGGGCAGCGTCACTCATCCTGTGAGTGGACACACCGCCATAGTGACAGTATTGGGCAGCGTCACTCATCCTGTGAGTGAACACACCGCCATAGTGACAGTATTGGGCAGCGTCACTCATCCTGTGAGTGGACACACCGCCATAGTGACAGTATTGGGCAGCGCCACTCATCCTGTGAGTGGACACACCGCCATAGTGACAGTATTGGGCAGCGCCACTCATCCTGTGAGTGGACACACCGCCATAGTGACAGTATTGGGCAGCGCCACTCATCCTGTGAGTGGACACACCGCCATAGTGACAGTATTGGGCAGCGTCACTCATCCTGTGAGTGGACACACCGCCATAGTGACAGTATTGGGCAGCGTCACTCATCCTGTGAGTGGACACACCGCCATAGTGACAGTATTGGGCAGCGCCACTCATCCTGTGAGTGGACACACCGCCATAGTGACAGTATTGGGCAGCGTCACTCATCCTGTGAGTGGACACGCCGCCATAGTGACAGTATTGGGCAGCGCCACACATCCTGTGAGTGGACACACCACCATAGTGACAGTATTGGGGTGCGTCACTCATCCTGTGAGTGGACACACCGCCATAGTGACAGTATTGGGCAGCGTCACTCATCCTGTGAGTGGACACACCGCCATAGTGACAGTATTGGGCAGCGCCACTCATCCTGTGAGTGGACACACCGCCATAGTGACAGTATTGGGCAGCGTCACTCATCCTGTGAGTGGACACACCGCCATAGTGACAGTATTGGGCAGCGTCACTCATCCTGTGAGTGGACACACCGCCATAGTGACAGTATTGGGCAGCGTCACTCATCCTGTGAGTGGACACACCGCCATAGTGACAGTATTGGGCAGCGTCACTCATCCTGTGAGTGGACACACCGCCATAGTGACAGTATTGGGCAGCGTCACTCATCCTGTGAGTGGACACACCACCATAGTGGCAGTATTGGGCAGCGCCACTCATCCTGTGAGTGGACACACCGCCATAGTGACAGTATTGGGCAGCGTCACTCATCCTGCATCCTGTGAGTGGACAGGATGACTTCTTCCTTGATTGGTTAGTACTCTCACCGCTCTCCTGATCTCAGCGACTATCGCAAGATTTTCTGTCCCATATTTAGTAAGGCTTTGTAGCGCTGCTTTAGAGTCAGTGCAGATCACGGCACCGTTAGTGCTTCGTTCAAGGAATCTTAACGCCATAACAGTGGCAGTTAGCTCCGCTTGTGTTGAAGAGGCATAGTTCTCAATACCAGCTTTTCCTTCATTTCCGCGTTGTGAGGCATTGTTCCTAATAAATAATATAAATATAAATATGTTTATTCAGGTAAGGTATATACATACAAGTGATGTTACAGTAATGGATCGAATTATAGATAGAGCTAGTACATACAATGCCTAAAGCCACTATTACGCAATGCGTTTCGGGCAGGAAGAACATTAATATCTAGAACTTAATACTAATTGAGCATAAAGAATAAAATGTGTTGAGAACAAATACAAATAAAGATAAAAAAAAAGGGGGAACATGACTGAAAAAGCAGCACAAATACAAAAGGTTGATAAACAGCATTGATTAAAAAAAAATAACAGACATGGGTTGATAATAGAGGGGTAAGGTAGGTTACAAGGAATTTATTAGGTAGTGTTTAGTTTTAATCTTAAACTGGTTGAGAGAGGTACAGTCTTTAACATGGTTGGGGAGGTCATTCCACATTCTGGGACCCTTGATTTGTAGAGCATTTCTAGTTTGATTAAGTCGTACTCTTGGAATATCAAAACTGTATTTATTTCTGGTGTGGTGCTCATGGGTTCTGTTACAACCTTCAATGAAGCTTTTGAGTTCAGGATTGGCATTACAGTTCAGCGTTTTATATATGTATGATATACATGAGAGAATGTGCAGTGACTTAATATCTAACATATTCAGAGATTTGAGTAGGGGTACCGAGTGATGTCTGGGGCCAGAGTTGGATATTGTCCTAATAGCAGCTTTGTGTTGAGTAATTAGAGGACGTAAATGATTTTGGGTAGTAGAACCCCAAGCACAAATACCATAGTTGAGATATGGATAGATGAGGGAGTAATAGAGAGTCACCAGGGCAGGTCGGGGTACATAATATCTAATCTTAGAGAGAATGCCAACAGTTCTAGAAACTTTTTTTGATATATTTAGAATGTGACCCTGGAAATTCAGCTTGTGGTCAATGAGAACGCCAAGGAACTTGCCATCTAATTTGTTACAAATTTGGGTATTGTTAATTTTGAGATATATTTGATTAGAGGATTTATTGCCAAACAGAATATAGAAAGTTTTGTCAATGTTAAGGGTGAGTTTGTTGGCAGTTAGCCAAAGATGGACTTTATTTAGCTCAGTATTTACTGTGGCATTTAGAGCAAGGGGGTCAGGACTGGAGTAAATGAAGGTTGTGTCGTCAGCAAATAGAATTGGTTTGAGGTGTTGGGAGGCATTTGGAAGGTCATTAATGTAGATGAGAAAGAGGAGAGGGCCAAGTATGCTGCCCTGAGGAACACCAATGTTGATGGGTAGGGTGGGAGAAATTGAATTAATCACAGTGTATGCTGCACCAGATACTTGTGCCTCATTTCTTGAGCTATCATGTTGGACTTTTTCGTTGCTATTTCATTGATGATAATCCTGCATGGTCCATCATCCCAGTGAGGTAACCTCTCTACAGGCAGGAGATCACGGGCTTGCTCAAGCAGGTGAAGCTCTTCCAGGTAGCAGACTGATCTGTGATGCCATTTTTTGCTTCTCCTGTTTCCCCCTGAAAGTAGCACAGAACTCAGTTTTTTCTTAGCAATATCATTGTAATGGGGATCTCTGGTTATCTTAATTGCAAGCTTAGTATTCAGTTCCTGAATTCGGCTTTTAACACTGGGGAGGGACAACTCCTCGTAAATTAGATGTTTTGGCAGTTCTTGGGACTCCAAGAATAATTGTCATGGTTTCATTTTATATGCTTTCAAGTTTTTTCATATCGCTTTGGGAATAAGTGCACAGATCTGCCATAGTCTATGACGGAGCGTACATACGCTGTGTACATCATTTTAAGCACGGCAATAGAGGCTCCATGCCCATTCCAGGTCATTGCTTTCAGTGCCATGAGTCGACTTTTGCATGTTCCTATGAGTTGGTCGAGCTCCTCTTTCTTCCCCTTGTGCGAGCCGACAGTTACGCCAAGGTACCGATAGTGGTCAACCCATTCAAGTGTTACACCATTAAGTTGTAGTTCCTTTTCTCCCCTCTTGTGACGAGGGTATGCTTTTGTCTTGTTCGTGGAGAGAGTGAAACCGAGCTCAACACATTTCCTTCCAAGGAATTCAATAGACTGTTTAATTTATCCCAAGGTTGGAGCTTGTATTAGGACATCATCTGCATATCCCACTTGTTGTGCTCCTTCCGGAAATTCAATATTTGCAATGGCGTTCATAAGTACATTGAATAGTGTAGGGCTTAAGACTCCGCCTTGGGGGGTCCCGAGTTCCATATTCATTGTTCTGGAGACTGCTCCATTGAAGCAAACCTTGGCTTTCCTCCCTGTGAGGTAGTCTTCAACCCATTTCATGAGTCTCCCCTTGACACCCATGCATGCAAGCTCGTCCAGGATCGCAATCTCCTGTGCTTTGTCGAAGGCTCCTTTAAATAAATACAAGAATGTTGGTTTGTCTTAGATTTGGCTACTCTGAAAAAAAAAAAGTTCCAATTAACACGGGCTATGGTGAGCCCGTAGTGGACTTGCCTGGCCCAGGAGCGGGGCAAGTAGCACGGGCTATGGTGAGCCCGTAGTGGACTTACTTGGCACAGGAGCGGGGCAAGTAGCACGGGCTATGGTGAGCCCGTAGTGGACTTACTTGGCACAGGAGCGGGGCAAGTAGCACGGGCTATGGTGAGCCCGTAGTGGACTTACCTGGCACAGGAGCGGGGCAAGTAGCACGGGCTATGGTGAGCCCGTAGTGGACTTGCCTGGCCCAGGAGCGGGGCAAGTAGCACGGGCTATGGTGAGCCCGTAGTGGACTTACTTGGCACAGGAGTGGGGAAAGTAGCACGGGCTATGGTGAGCCCGTAGTGGATTTGCCTGGCCCAGGAGCGGGGCAAGTAGCACGGGCTATGGTGAGCCCGTAGTGGATTTGCCTGGCCCAGGAGCGGGGCTGTAACTTTCCTACAAGAATGGAAGGGAAGGGAACTATCAGGGGGAAAGCCCCAAGGGGAAGGAAACTATCAGGGGAAAGCACCAAGCCATTACGGCTATATAGCACTGGGAAGGGGTCAGGATAAGGATTTTGGGATGGGACGGGGGGAAGGAATGGTGCCCAACCACTTGGACGGTCGGGGATTGAACGGCGACCTGCATAAAGCGAGACCGCCGCTCTACCGTCCAGCCCAAGTGGTTGGGCTGCAAGAATGGAATTGTTTCTCTATTTGAGGTTGGAGGCACGGGAGACATCTCCCGCCACGCAGGGTGCAGCCGCACCTCCACAGATCTCCAGTATCAGCTCTTGATACTGGCGATGGCTCAAAAGGGCCACCACTTACGGGCCATTCGTGCCCGTGCCACCTTTTGGGTGGCTTAATCTTCATCAATCATCAATCAATCAATCCACGGGAGACATCTCCTGTCCACGAAGCTAACCATAGCCCGTGCTTCTTGCCCAGCTCCTGTGCCAGGTAAGTTACGGGCTCACCATAGCCCGTGCTACTTGGAACTTGTTCAGAGTAGTTGAATCTATAACAACAACAACAATCAATCGAGGTTGGAGGGGTGAGGGGAAATGACAGACTAACCTGGTAACTACCGGGTATCTCTAATTAGCTATAAACTAAGGTAATAACTTGTATTACAAATTCTACTTTTGTTATTGTTGATTTAGGGGACGATGTCACTGTCTTGTAATACGGCGTTCCGCTGAAGGGTAAATCGCAAAACTTTACTGTTATATCAATGTCACCTGTCAGTGAAGACGAGTGCTCCTTGTGGCAAATATGAACACCCGATAAACAAATGTTTGGGAGTCTGGGAAGTACCCCCGGGAGCAAGCAGGAGTCCCCAACCCTACACAGTGGACGCTGGCCAGTCAAATTAAGTCGAAGCAAAAACGTCTTCTCCAAAACTCGTACTCAAATGGCCAAAAATGCAAAGTGTTCCAGTGCCCTCCGGAAGAGCAGGAATCCTGATGCCCACCATGCCCTGAGGGGCAGCCCCCCCCCACTCCTGCCTCCCAGGCGACCCCCCCCCCCCCCCCCTTCCTTCCCAACCAACACTTTACTGGGTCAAGACAACACAATGCTGCCCGATATGGGAGCAATGATTACCCGCGTGACAAAAAATCACCCACTCATTCAAGAATTAATGGTCAAACAAAATAAACTTGAGAATGCTAGTGGCTTTACAAGAATGTAAAATCATCATCATTACTATGTACTCTCTTAACCCCCAATGTACCTTCTTGTATATAAATAACTAAATAAATGCCCTATTTGCAATTCGGAGGGACCAGGAGGCCATACTCTGCTTTCTGCAGAGCCAGAGTGTGTCCCACGAGTCTAGCAGGTTGCAACTTGGTGCATGATGATGCAACACGAACCACAGCACATAACAGCAGACTCAGTGCCACCGTTGTCCCAGTGAACACATCAACACCAGAGAACATACCACCACCACCAGTGGACACAACACCACCAGTGCACACAGCATCACAACAATACTAATAAATACAACACCACTGACCACTGGCACCAATACACACAGTAACACCAGCAGGGGTTAACATAACAGAGAGAGCAGCTTCTGTTGCTAGCATGTATGGATCTGGACAACTAATCATGAAAGACTTCAACCAGGGGAAGATAGATTGGGAAAACAGAGACCACATGGAGGACCAGATACATGGAGAGCTAAGCTGCTGGACGTGGCAACAAGAAACTGTCTAAGCCAACACATCAAGGAACCGACAAGAATGAGAGGAGGGGATGAACCAGCCTTACTTGATCTGATATTTACCCTAAATGAGTGGGGATATAAGGGAAGTCAAGTTGGAAGCGCCCTTGGGAATGAGTGATCACAGTGTATTGATCTTCGAGTACCTGGTAGAGCTAGGATTTATCTCCCCCCAAAAAAGAACTAGGAAACAAAAGGCTGGCATACCGAAAGGGGAATTATGAGGAGATGAAAAATTTCCTAAGGGAAATACTATGGGACACAGACCTCAGAGCTAAGTCTGTACAAGACATGATGGACTGTCACCCAAAAGTGTCAGGGCATTAAACAGGTTTATTCCGGCCCAAAAGGAAAAATCCGAGAGGCAAAAGAATCCATGGTATAATAGGGCATGTATGGAAGCAAAGGAACTGAACAAAAGGGCGTGGAGGAACTTCCGGAATAACAGAACACCAGAAAGCAGAGAGAGATACCAGAGAACCAGGTGTTTATCTGAGCATACGAGCGAAAAGTGACGTTATTTTTAAGAGGACGGGTTAGTTTATCACAAGTTCTCCCTGCCCTCTCGGGACAGGAAACGGGGTGTTATTACCTATGTCAGCAACAACATTCCTGCACAGATGATTGATGATCTCCACATGGAGATGAGTATGAATCACTGGGGGGGTAACCCTTCACTTAAACAATAATGCCCTACATATAATCAACCTATATGTGTCACAGAGTAAACCTGACCTTGACACACTACATGAATTTACTAACGAAGAACCTACCCTGCTGGTCGGTGACCTTAATGCCAGGCACCCACACTTTAATGACAACTGTCATCAGCCCAATGTCAATGGACGGAAACTGTCACTATGTCAGGGAAAGTGAAAACCTTAGAGTCCTGGGTGATGAACAGCCAACTCACCTCAGAGGAGGAAGATTGGGCTATGCTCTCCTGCTGAATGCACAGGACACGGATGCCAGTACACACATTCTACACAGTTTATGTAGTGACCACTGGGCACCGATTACCACCGGCGACATGAGCAAGAGAAGGAAAGCTACAAATAAAAGAATAAAGGTTATCACTCGGAGTGGATATGAGGCCGTACTTCATAAACAAGGTGAGTGACTGGTTTATGGAATACCAAATCCCAGAAGTCATTGATACGTTTGTTGATGACCTTAATCACCAAATTGAGAGCTGTCTCAGAGTTCCGCACCGTACGACTGGGCCCAGTAACCTGGTAGTAACTTGAACCTTCAGAAAAATAAAATAAAATGGTATGAGAACGATTATATAAAGACGCTCAATGCAAAATGTAAGGGGCATGAGAAGAGAGTACCGGAGACATCCCACTGACAGCAACCAAGAGCTGTTTAAAACTGTGTGTCAAGCAGCCAGGGAAGAGAAGATTAATGAGCGGGAAAGACAATGGCTTGAATTCACTAGCTCTATTGGAAGAGAAACATCTGCAAGACAAGTGTGGGCAAAAGTTTAGCTAAGGGAAGCAGAACCCGGCCTGTGGCTCACAAAGACCCCAAAGGTAAGGCTGAGGAACTAATACACAAGTGGAGTGATGCAGCATCATCCTCCTCCCTTCCTGCAGAAGCAAGCAGGGAACAGCTCCTGCGGCATAATGACAGAAGAATTAGGATAACAAGAACACAGCCTAGCGATGACAAGTATGGCCAACCAATCACAGCCCAGGAAGTATGGGGCGCTCTGAAAAAAGGTAAAAGTACAGCACCTGGTGAAGATGGTGTCACCTACGACATACTCAATGCACTGTGTTAAGTGTCTGGGAATCCACTACTCCACCTGTTTAACAAGTCATTCCTAAGTGGAGTGTTGCCCACACAATGGAAACATGCAATAATTGTTCTCATACCGAAGCCTAATGACCCTGGCAATTACAGACCTATCAGTCTCATGTCATGCACTTGCAAGATGCTCGAAAGAATCATCCTAAACTGACTCTTGCACAAAATAGGCAGGTTAGGGGAGGGGGTCAATGGATTTGTTAAAGGACGGAGCACAGCAAATTGTATAGTTAATTACTTGGCTAATGACACAGCTAAGTATTTTGTATTTATTGACGTTAAATACCCGGCAGCACCTGGGTCTCTTCACATCTCCCCCTTGAGCCCCTCCCATTCTCATTTTATTTTAAACTTTGGTGGTCTGGACACTCCGTGCGTTCTCGTCTGTAATGATTCTAGACTCGGCCCTCCAGGCAAAAAAAAAAATTGTTTTAAGTTATTTTACATTTACGTAATTTGTTCAGGCATAACTATAAATTTGGTGTCAAAACGTTTACAAATGAATTCTCTAGTCTAGACAATAGATGCAAAAACAAAGTGTATTTATTTATAATAGTTTATTTTTTATTTATATATACAAGAGTTCTTACATTCTTGTAAAGCCACACGTTCACCAGTTGATCAACAGTCGAGAGGCAGGACCAAAGAGCCAGAGCTCAACCCCCCACAAGCACAAGTGGGTACAACTAGGCGAGTACACGCATGCATAGTGTTTCGAGCAAGTCCTTAATCCTACGTTCCCCGGAATACGACCCGCCAAATCGTTTAACAACCAGGTACCCATTCACTGGTGGGTGAACAGAGGCTACAGTTAAGGCTTGGCGCCCGGTAAATCCTCCCCGGCCAGGATACGAACTCAGGCCAAAGTGCTCGCAAAGCACCGGGGGAGTGTTTTACCACTTTGCCATGGGGACTGCAACATAACAGAGTTAGCACAATAGCTCGAGAGAGGGAGGGAGAAACTATCAAGGGAAAGTGCCAAGCCATTAAACTATATAGCACTTGGAAGGGGGTCAGGAAAAAAATTTGGGATGGGACAGGGGAGGAGGATAGTGCCCAACCACTTGGACGGACGAGTATTGAACGCTGACCTGCATAAAGCGAGACCATCACTCTACCGTCCAACCAAAGTGGCTAGGAATTGCACCACATATTTCACATGCCTTACACCATGAAAATCCCATGGGATGGCTGAGGGAGTCTCTATAATTGCTATATTTCTTAAGCATTTAACTTATACCTCCCCTGACCAGCCTCTGTCAGTTCTGTACCCCAGATCATTCCCCCTTGCAAAGTTGGACAAGGCTGGCCCCAAACACCTGGACCTGGATTCATAAAGCAATTGCAAAAGTACACACTTACGAACCTGTACATCTTTTCTCAATCTTTGGTAGCTTTGTTTACATCTATTAAATAGTTAACGAGCAGCGGACGATCCCAGTCAAATAATATTATAAACAGCCTCCTGGTGCTTCCGAGCTCATGAACCGTTTAGTATATGTAAACAAAGCCGCCAAAGATTGAGAAAGACGTACAGGTTCATAAGTACTTGCATGGCTGCTTCTCAAATCCAGATCCTGGCCTCTTAACTTTGGAGAGACACATTCTCTTTCTCTTATCACATAGATGAGGACAAATGCATAATTTCTCAAGTTCAAAGGATCGCAATCTTTTTATTTGGCAATAACTTACAGCTCACCCCCATATCGATACAATCAACATGCACAATTACATGTGGTGAAGAGAGGATGCAGCATCAGAAGCAGTTTTTTTTATGTCATTTATAATGAACAATAATTATTAATAAAAAGAAATATCCAAAACATACAACATAAGTAACCAGTAAGCTGCCATGATCTTAGCCATATTTAACTAATTTAATATTTCTCAAACAATGGACTTAGGACTTCATTCATGAACATAAATCTGTAAAATTGTAAATATAAAAAATTTAGGGCTTGATTTACAAATTTTTAACTGCTAGTTTAGCATTTTGTTCCACATTTCTGTAACTGAATTTCAAGATTATTAACGAGTCACATGCAACCTCCCACACGTTCACCGAGCCAAGTTTAATGGATTACTGTAAAGAGATCTGCCTCGTAAATTCAGAAAAATTACTGTATTTGTATAAAGATACAGGCTATAGAAAAAAAGTGATGGTCGATGAATGTGTGAAAAGCCCAAGAAAGTAGAAGTAACAGAAACAAAAATAATGTCAGCTTTCGGGTTAATTATAAAACACGTGGCGATGACTTCTCAAGCCGCCATCCACTACTATACAAAATACAATCCCACAACAGTGCACAGCCCTACCATTACATCCTTGACAACTCTGTTAATACAATAAATAAAATCTTTAAACCCTGCAAGATCAAGTCATAAAAGCTTGTTTGATGGTTGCAAATGCACAGCATTAGCTTTCTATCACAATATATACAAAAAGAAAAATAATTTGCATGCATAAATTTTTATTTTTATAACACAACCTTAATTTATGATACAATCAAAATGAATTTATAATACAATAAAAGATGATAAATACGACTCGCCACCACTTCACAAAAATACCAACATACACTTGAACATTGCCGAACCTTCAAATTAACATGCGATTCAACTCCCAGTACAGTACAATATTCAACAAATATCACCCAGCAGATGCATACTCGTCTTACAAAATTTGGAAAGGGTTTTTGGCTATGTTCAAAAGCCAAAGTAAGTACAGAAAAGTCCCTGAGATTTTAATTAAAAATTTTAAGGAACAATCATGTACAGGTTTTCAAAACTAGCACACCACAAGAAAATGAGCACTCAACTTTTCTCTACAAATATGTAATCCATATTCATGTTTCAAGTGTGTTCCATAACAAGGCTTTAAAAGCCTTTTTCATATTCACAAGATACAAGCTTTAACAAAATAATGCCATTTTATCAGAATCTACAATCAAGGATAGATTTTATCCTTCCAAATATTATTCTTGTCTATTCACGTGAATACTTTCCATAGCATTTCCAAACACGTTCACTCACTCACACACATGGATGCACGCACACACGCACACACGCACACACACACACACACACACACATACTCACATGTGCGGCACACACACAATGTGCACGCACGCACACCACACACACACACTAAAAAAAAATATATTTTAACAAGGTAAACTGCTGAGTAACTTGACCCGCAGGACCATACGTGCAAACAATCTCCGACTGATTGAC
>WNGS01165523.1:1047821-1064443 GCA_020271785.1 Procambarus virginalis
TGACTTGGTATGCAAGCTCCAGTCAATCGCATTGCACCTAAAGATTTCCTCATTGATATATGTTATCCAACTTTTGTGATTTCATTGTGCATCCTGAACTATGCTGCACTCGCAGCTTTCGTCTCAACATTTTCACAACCAATATCAGGACTGGGTGTTTGTAGTGCTCTAATTGAATTTGCCGACCAATATGCCCTGTACACTCGCTTGGTCTTATCAACAGTGTTTGGTGCTAGGCAGTGTTCTGGGTTGGGATTACATCCCAGCTTATCTTCAGATAAGTCCTGTCCTGCCTTTATTATTATTTTGTTTGTACAATACATTATTTTATTGTCTTATGTATTTTCAGGTTATCCCAGTATGAAGTGGTGTGAGGGGAACTACTGAAGGGACTTCCCAGAAATATAGTGGAGTGTAATGGCATCACCTTGGTACCTCTCCATCTCCATCATATCTTTTGCTTCTTTCTTGTGGTAGTTGCACCTTTCTTTGAAAGTGGGGTAGACTTGTTGCCTTGGTGACTTTGGTATCGGCAGAGGAGTTAGCATTGGGGTCATTTGTTTTGTAGGTTTTGGTATTTTAAACTTGTCTTGTTTGTGAGCAAGGGGCCCCCATTTTATTGGTAAGCAACGAGTCTCGTAGGTCCTGCACCTGTAAGACTGTTAACGGCTAGTGTAGAGGATACTGAGGTGATGCATAGAAAGGGACAATTATTACTACTGTATAAATATGATACTCTGTATAGTATTTTTCACTAGATAAATCCATATTTTATGCATTATTTGTGTGTGCAACTATGCAAAAATATATTTTATATTATTTTCAGTAAGGAAAACTACACCAAACTTGACAAAGATAATAATAAACTGAAAGGGTCTGGAAAAATGTAGACCTGATTTTTTATGTTCTACAGCACATTGTTTGGGTTAGTGCAAGATTTTAAGAATTTATAGCATGTGATGCCAACTTTAAAAAATATAACTTGGCTTTTAAAGAAAACATTTCTTGCCCAGCAGATTGCCAAGGATGCTCGTGAATGTGTGCAAGAATGTGTGAGCGAGTTCATCAGCTTTGTAACGAGTGAAGCCTCTGACCGATGTCACCAGGTTTGTTGATACCAAGTACTGTACCTACTGTACTATATTTTTGTGTGTTGAGTCGGCACATTTTAGCGAGTTTGTCTTAACTGCTTTCCCCGAGGGTTCTTTTGATTGGCATCAGTGTAGTAGGGTACTTCACCAAGGGTCGAGTTAATGCTCTACTTGTGATCTCGTAATTATTTCTAAGAGTTAGTGGTTATTTTGGTTTTAGATGAATTTTTAGGCTTCTATAAGGGAGTTGGGCCAAGATACGGAAGTTGAACAAATCCACAAGGGCCGTGATGAGAGTTCGAGCCTACATCCGGGATGATCCCAGACGCGCCATAGTCAACTGCACCATGACATGGTGGCGCGTGGCCCTCATCACGACCCTTGTGGATTTGTGCATTTGATGCATCATGCTATGGTGATTTCTGTGTATAGTGAAGTTCTATTGGCCGACTCCCTACTGTTGCATGCTTAATACCATGGCGACTCTAAAGTATCTTGGCTACACTTCACTATACAAACACTGATCTAAAATGTCATTTTTAAATGAGAATCCATTGCCTTCTCCACGATTATCGATTGTGGCACTTATTTTCTGTGGGAGCTTTTGGCTCCCTGGAGCTATCGGACTGATATTAGCTATATTAGTCTGGGGCTTCAGTCAATGAAGTTCAGCCTAATGGGGACCATGAGCCAGAACCTGGCCCCCTCAGAGTAGTGCAGGGAGCAATGGCCTAAGAAAACCCCCCTGTTTTTCTGAGTATTCCCTGTCTGCCATGGACCGAGGCTAGGCACCCAGAAAGATAGGCGTCCCAAAACAAACCCCACTTGGTCGGAAATTGAGGAAATTGCAAACCCAAGACCAAACAGAGAACCAAAACTCCTCCCAAAAGAAACGAGCAAATGTCATCAAACCGCCGTGCTGCTTATCTGCATAACTCTTCCTCCTCCAGGAGGGGGAGGGGAAATCCCCTAACCCCCGCGCTGGCAGCCCACTCCCCAGTTCATAAACTAAGGCTGTCTGGGGCAGTTGTCGACTCTGGCCTCGGTTTCCTGCCAGGATTTGTGCCCTTGTGGTGTTGCCTGTTGTTTGTGGTGCAGTGACCAGGAGAAACTTAGTGTACTGGGGCTGCATGTGCTTAGGGCTACTTTCCCTAAGCACCCATTAAGTACTACCCCTTGGGTTGTAGAGTTATCTTCAGAACCACACTCCCGAAGGGGTTCCTGCTGCTCGGCATTAACAATATGCCATTAACACGGCTACCTAACGGCAGCCGTGTTCTCTGTTCCTCTGTTGTGCTTTTGTGGGCTTTTTCTTTTCTTTGTTTTTCTGCATGGAGGTGGTTTGCCTGGCTTGACTATTCATCTGCCTAGGGTATTTTGGGTGGCCCTCCTCTAGGCCATTGTTCTTGTACACTTCAGAGGGGTTCAGTTTGCCCAGTTCATTCTTTGTTGACATCTTGACATTATCATTCGAGCTCGACTGGCTTTGCAGCACCGTTGCCTGGGCTTCCAGTTGGGAGTGCCCTCTACGGGTCCTGGAAAACACTGTCGGGGGTTGGTTAACTAATGGATGCATCCTCAGAGTCCCATCTTGTTTTGTGCGAGTTTGATGGTTGTTCATTGCCCTTGTCTCGAGGTGATGCTCACCTGTTTTACCTCCGTTATGTTCACCTGTTGGGTCGGTGACACCTTTGACCCAGAGTCTTGCGAGACATGTTCCCTGCTAATGCTCCCGTTTACCCATTCTTCTGAAGAAGTTCTTAGGTGTCAG
Organism: Procambarus virginalis; assembly: GCA_020271785.1. Taxonomy (NCBI): domain Eukaryota; kingdom Metazoa; phylum Arthropoda; class Malacostraca; order Decapoda; family Cambaridae; genus Procambarus; species Procambarus virginalis. The sequence goes on from WNGS01165523.1 coordinate 1,050,684, forward strand.
GCGGCATACGCATTGCATAGTAGGTGTAGGTTGTTGCAATGCGGTAGGTTGGTTGCCTGCTAGGATGCTCCAGGGCTGCCTCATTTTGGTTTTAGGGACCCGGATCTGGGGGTGTTAGTCGCTTTGACTTTGGTTCAGTCTGCACCTTCAGGTCCTTTCCGGTGGGCGTGGTTCGGCCTGCTGCCCCCTACCCCCTGCTGCCAACTCCCAAACGTCGTGTAAGGGTTTCGGAGTCTGGGCAGGGTTTAGATGGTGTTGAGACTCGGGCACCTCCGGCGGCTGCCCCATTCGAGCTTGTTCTTCCTGTCGAAGCTTCTGAGCCTTCCTAGCAAAGCCCCATTCTTTGCTGCCTTTTCCCTGGACTCTGCCTTTTCTTCAGGGGTGGAAGGCTTGGAGGCCGGCTCCGCCCTGAGGCTTGATTCGGAGGCTCCCGAGCCTGGGGAAAGTCATCCTAGGGTTCTTTGACCCCCTTTGATCCTGCTTGGGTGTTGGTGCCCTTGTCTTGGGGTTTATTGTTGCAGGGAGTTGGGTTTTCGTATCCTCCTTCCCTATACGAATTTGATTTGGGGTCGGCTCTCCCCCGGGTTCGGTTCCAGGTTCCCTTGGGTTCCCTGGCTCCCTCTTTCTGAAGGTTTTCTGCCTCCTGCATCTTGCCTAAGGAGGTTCAGGAGGCTCTTGCTGCTTACCTCCTGGGTGACCCGGCTTTTGCCTCTGTGATGGATCCGATTTCGTATGAGTTTAGTTCTTCTTCCCCGTATGGGTTCATTATGAGGTTCCAGTCTTCCTGATTGGCAGACTGCCCTATTTTTTCTCAGGGAACGTGACATGGGTTTTGTCGGACCCGCACGCTTGTATGGCGAGAGGCAACTCCCATTCTGCAAGTTTACTTGGGTGTGGGGGGCAATTTTGAGCGCCTGAATGTGTGCCTTTTCGGCCCTGTGCTTCCTTGTCCTTGGACTGACTTGCAGAAGATGTGGAGGAGTGGAGTGCCTGGCCATCATCTGCATCACTGACCTCAGCGGCCAGGGAGTCGGCTGCGCTGTTGAAGCTGTTTGCGCCGATACTCCGGGAGGCAGTGTCTGTTTTTGCCTCTCACCTCGTGTGTTGCCTGGCCATCCTTGCTCTCTCCTTTGAATCCGCTTGGGTACTGGCTCTTAGATTTTTGTTGCCCTTCTGTCCGTTGATGTTTGCGGATGGGGCCGTTACTCAGTTTTTGCAAACGGCTTCGGCAAGTTGCCGTTCTCTTTCGGATTTGTTGGTCCTCCGGGGTGGCCGTTCTCGGGCTTCTCGGAAGGGTTATGCTAGGGCTCGAATTTCTTCTGCTTAACCCTTAAATGGCGCATAGCTATATACCATTTGACACCCACAGGCGCATACAAAAAAAAAAAAAATTATTTTTTCTTCCTAACCTGTTAATTTGTGTTCACTGATCACGGGAAAAATAATAAAAAAATCGTAAGTTGAATATATTGGCCGCTATAGGGCAGGGAGCAGGGAAGTCTGGCACAAAACAGGCGCTCACTCAGCATGCGTCCCAGGCGGTCTGTTGATCGCCAGCTGTCAGGCCGGAGTTGCCACAAAGAGATAATTGCCTAATTATTTCAATGTCTCTGATTGATTTTTCGTAGTTTTTTTGCTGTAATATTATTCAATAGTGTGTAGTGTGATATATTTATATAATGAAATGGGTGAATCATCGCTGTACTCAAAAATATGGTGTGCTTATTGTTGATTCAATTATGTTCATCAAACAATGAACAAATACTTTGTCGGTTGTTACACTATATACACAGGTTATATATAAGTATCTGCATGTTTTGTTCACCATAACGAACCACTAAGTTGCTATTATGAGTCAAAAAGTAACGAGGAGTGACCGTCGTGTACCAGCCAGCCACTCACGCCCTCCCTCAAGTCATCTGACTCGCCTACATTCTCCTCCCACAATACTGTTTTTGCTTTTATTCACTATATACAGACGCTATATATAAGTATCTACATTCGTGTTCACCATAACGAACCACTAAGTTGGTATGCTGAGTGGCAGTGGCAGCCCGCCACTGGCTGCCACTGCCACTGATGGACCTCACAGTCAGCTGATGGCTGGCGCCCTCAAGGCCAGACGCACTAATATTTCTCCTCCAACAATACTGCTTGTGGTGTTATTACGCTATATACACACATTATATATAAATATCTACCGGTTTTATTCACCAAACTTGTACAAGTAAACTGGTATGGTGCCCAAAGACGTGGTCACCAGTAAACAACACGATAATTCCTGCAGACGACGCTCCTCTCACCAAAATGGCGGCTCCCAACCTCCTACTCTTGCTGTTTATACTCTCTATACACACGTTATATATAAGTATCTACATTTGTTTTCACCATAACGAACCACTGAGCTGGTATGGTGAGTGCAGTCAATAAAAGGTGGCCACACACAGTCAGATAACGCCACCACCCTCCCTCCCACAGCATTACTCCTCCCTCCATGGAGCACAGCGCTAAATATCATCACAATCCTCTTATTATCAGACCCATGGTCAGTTTTATCACAGTCAGGGGTCTTCTGTAATAATATTATCGCTACATAATAGCATGAACAAGTATATTATGGCATTTTTAGGCGATGCTGTGGTCACAAGCTGAACAGCAGTGCTGTGAGCTCATGCTGCGTGCGTCAGGCTTGGTAGCTTAGTCGATACTGAGGTCCCTAACACCCGGGAGTTTGGCCCACGATTTTTTTTTAAAATGGCGTCTGTTTACAAGAGCCCTGATGAAGGTATGGTGAACCCCATGTATCCGCGGGCCGTTTAAATCTTGCGTAGTACTCCAATGCATCATATGATGCGATGCGCAATTTTCTGCAAGTCGGTCAAAGCATCATATGATGCGATGCGCAATTGAAGGGTTAAGGTTGGCCCTTGGTGCCAACTTCTAAGCTGGTGCCTCCTTCGTAGTCATTGTCGTCTGGTCAGCGCACTACTTGCTCTGCGTGACGGCCGGCTTCTCGTAAGGGGTGCTGGCCCTGTCACAGGTCACCCCGTTAATGCGGTGCTGGGGGGGTGGCTGGCCCTATGTCCCCACGCTAGGTCTCACGATTCGTGGGCAGATCGTCCTCCTTTTGGGAGTTCGGGGCTTGTGGGGCAGGCTTCGCTTTGTCAGGTCATCTTGGAGTGGGTGCGCTTGGGCGTGATCGAAACGACCTCAAGTGGGTTTCCCCACTTGTTTCCAGTACCGAAAGGGAACTGTGCGGATCTTTGGTTTGTTCTGGACTTGTTCCCTCTGAACCTTTGGATTCCTTGCCCCTCCTTTCGGATGACCGTTCTGTCCCAGGATGTCACTTCTGCCCCGTTCTGTAACCTTTCATGTTTTGTTTCACCTCTGGCCTGCACATGTGCTGCCTGAGCCATCCTTGTCCATGGACAGGGTGCTCTTCTCTGTTCTCCTCAGTTTATGGTGACCCCTTAGGTTCAAGATATTTTTTCCAAGGCTCTTTTTTACTGTTGACATTGGCCTTTGGGGGTCGGGTGGGTGAGCTTCATGCTCTCCTCCGGCACAGGGGTTTGTGCTCTTTTTGGTCTGGTGGTCGTTTTGTTTGGTTGCAGCCGTCTCCTTTCCTGCTGAAGAATGATGGCAGCTTTCCAGAGTCATTGATGCTTGGTTGGTCAGGCCGGGGGGTGCATCATGTGTTGTCTGGTTGCGGCTCTTTGCTGTTATTTGCACGCCTCGGCCTCGTGGCAGGGGACGTGCTTTGGGTTGATCCGGTTTCCCTCGTTCCCTGTTCCATGGCTTGGGTCTTCCAGGTCTTCCCCAGGGTTATTAAGTCTAGCCAGCCTGTCGTCTATTTTCATGCCCACATGTTCGTAAGTTTGCCGCTTTGACTGCCGTCTTCGGCAACATGTCTTGTGCTGACATTTGGGCACAGGGATTTTGGAGACCGAACAGGGTCCTTGCTACACGTTGTCTAGTCGACGTTCCTAGTCCTGGCCGTTCGTGTGTGGCTTTGGGTTGCAGGTTGCAACCAGTTGTCATGCCTTCGAGTTGAGGTAGGGCAAAAAGGGCAAGTTCCCCATTCACTTGTCTTTGATTATGTAGCTCCAGGGAGCCGGAGGGGCTTTTCTCACAGAAAACCAGCGTTGAATGTAATGAAACGGCATTTTCTGGGTGAGCCCCAGAGGCTCCCTGGCACCCTCCCTCCCTCCAGTTGGCATTTTTTTTTTTTTTTTTTTTTGCATAGCTTTTGATGCTCGGCCTCCGAACTGAAGTTGTTGTAGCCAGCACGGGGGTTCAGGGCTTCCCCTCCCCTCCCAAGGAGGGGAGGGGTGTGCAGACAAGTGGCATGGTGGCGGAATGTGACGTTTGCTTGTTTGCCCGTTTCTTTAAGTAGGGGAGTTCTGCCTCTGTTTGGTCTACAGTTGCAATTTTCTTACCATGTGGGGTCTGTTTTGTTATGCCTATCTTTCCGGGTGCTAACCCCATTCGATGGCAGACACGACATTGATCCCTTTGCCTCTCTGAGGGGTCCAGGTTCTGGCTCGTGATCCCCGGTAGGCTGAACTCCAATCGACTGATGTCCCAGACTAACACACATCAGCCTGATAGCTCCAGGGAGCCTGCGGGGCTCACCCAGAAAATGGCATTTTATTACGTTTAATGCAGGTTTTTTTCCATCATGCCTCTTCTGGTACTCTTACACTTTCACTTTAACCACTGTACTATGTGCAGTAGCTGTTTAACCCTTAAATTGCGCATCGCCTCATATGATGCTTTGGAGTACTACGCAAGATTTAAACGGCCCGCGGATACACGGGGTTCACCACACCTTCATCAGGGCTCTTGTAAACAGACGCCATTTTTTTTTAAATCGTGGGCCAAATTCCCAGGTGTTGGGGGCCTCGGTATCGAGTGAGCTACCAAGCCTGACGCACGCAGCATGAGCTCACAGCACTGCTGTTCAGCTTGTGACCACAGCATCGCCTAAAAATGCCATAATATACTTGTTTATGCTATTATGTAGCGATGATATTATTACAGAAGACCCCTGACTGATAAAACTGACCAGGGTTCTGATAATAGCAGGATTGTGGTGATATTTAGCGCTGTGCTCCATGTTGGGAGGAGTAATGCTGTGGGAGGGGAGGGTAGAGGCGTTGTCTTCTGACTGTGTGTGGCCACCTTTTATTGACTGCACTCACCATACCAGCTTAGTGGTTCGCTATGGTGAACACAAATGTAGATACTTATATATAACGTGTGTATAGAGGGTATAAACAGCAATAGGAGTAGGTTGGGAGCCGCCATTTTGGCGAGGGCAGTGGCGTCGTCTGCACGACGTATCATGTTGTTTACTGGTGACCACGATGGTCTTTGGGCACCATACCAGTTTACTTGTACAAGTATGGTGAATAAAACAGGTAGATATTTATATATAATAATGTGTGTATATAACGTAATAACACCACAAACAGTATTGTTGGAGGAGAAATATCAGTGCGTCTGGCCTTGAGGGCGGCAGCCATCAGCTGACTGTGTGAGTAGCTACATCTTTGTGCCTTTACTCACCATACAAGCTTAGATGTACAGTTATGGTGAACAAAACCTGTAAATACTTATATATAATGTCTGTATATAAAAGCAAAAACAGTATGGTGGGAGGAGAATGGTGGCAAGTCAGGTGAGGTGAGGGAGTGGCAGCCAGTGGCGGGCTGCCACTGCCACTCAACATACCAACTTAGTGGTTCGTTATGGTGAACACGAATGTAGATACTTATATATAGCGTCTGTATATAGCGAATAAAAGCAAAAACAGTATTGTGGGAGGAGAATGTGGGTGAATCAGGTGACTTGAGGGAGGAAGTAGCAGCCAGTGGCGGGCTGCCACTGGCACTGCCATTCAGCATGCTAACTTAGTGGTTCGTTATGGTGATCAAAACATGCAGATACTTATATATAACCTGTGTATATAGTGTAATAACCGACAAAGTATTTGTTCACTGTTTGATGAACATAATTGAATCAACAATATGCACACCATATTTGAGTACAGTGATGATTCACTCATTTTATTTTATTTATATATCACACTATTGAATAATATTACAGCAAAAAACTATGAAAAATCAGAGACATTGAAATAATTAGGTAATTATCTTTGTGGCAACTCCGGCCTGACAGCTGGCGAGCAACAGACCGTCTGGGACGCATGCTGAGTCAGCGCCTGTTCTTTGCCAGACTTCCCGCCCTATAGTGGGCAATATATGCCACTTACGATTTTTTTTATTTTTTTCCATGATCAGTGAACACAAATTAACAGGTTTAGATTTTTTTTTTTTTTTTTTTTTTTTTTTTGGTATGCGCCTGTGGGTGTCAAATGGTATATAGCCATGCGCCATTGAAGGGTTAATTGACAAGTAAAAAAATTCCCAAAATTTTTGTTATTCTTATTTTGTTGAAATCCCTTCCCTGAACACACAACTGCAAGAAACAATAAAAACAAGTGCTTAACTTTGCCTGCGGTGAAATGGAAAAGATGAGCTATGATGAGCTATGGGTGATTCAACACACGTAAATTTTCACAAATATACTTGTCCTTTTTTTTTAATGCATTTTTTTTGTTATTCTTTTCTTTGCTTATCTTTTGCACATGGATGTAAATGATAATACTTACTGAGTAGAACGTTCTTAACACTATTGGTCACCGGGCAGGCGCGCGGTCACCTTAGGGGTCGTGCACCCAACGTGCGGGTAAGCGCGCGGTGACACCTAAATGTGTATACTCGTTTCGGCTTTCTCACCTTAATTCTTGTGCTACGTTGCTCGTTTTGGTATCATTGTGTTTGCAATTAAATTCCCTACAGATGTGTATGAATATAATGTGCAAAGTTTGGAGTTCCTCCCCGCAGAAAAGCCTAAAGTTACCCATGAACGAGCACCAATTTGTACACTGCAACCTAATGTGTATACTCGTTCAGTTTGATAACATCAATTTTCGTGTTACGTCTTTCATTTTGGTATCAAATTGTTCGTGACGTAAAGGCGCGCATTTTAAAACTAGTCCAAACATAATAGCACAATAAATAGATTTTTAACAAATATTTTAAAATTTTGACTAAAAACCTATTTAAAATCATATAAGTGTTTGGACATCAAGTTTCATGTTACATCTTTCATTTTGGTATCAAATTGTGCACATTCTAAAGGAGCTTATTTTGATACTATTCCTAGGTCGATTGGATAAAAAATGACTTTTATACAAATATTTTTTGTAGTGGATGCAAGTCCGGTCCAAAGTTAGGATTCAAGAGAAAAATAATGTACGCGAGTCCTGTCCAGAGGTACAGATAGTGTTAATGTTCCACGGAACTGGGATACACGTGTCACTAATGTCTACTAAAAATGTTTGTCATAATATTACTTGTCCAATATTCAATTTATAAAACTATATTACACACTCGGTACTTCACGAGTGTGAGATAATCAATGAAGCAGGCCATATAGTACATGGCAACTTTCCACTCGGCACACTAGGTATACACATCCCAGGCAGGGCGAGACATATGGGCAAGTCTCCTTACACCCATTGCCTCTTCACCTGGCAGTGATTAGGAACCTGGATGTTAGTCCAACTGTTGTTTTTGGCACCCCGGGGAATGGTCAAATACTGCATAAATCTCTGGTATACCCCAATTTTCCCCAAACACCGCAAGGCACCGCACGAGGAAAATGGCCGAAAGGCTACACAAGACACATGCCGCAAGGCAAAGAAACTAGAACCGCAAAGGCACCGCAACAAGTGGGCCAGAAAGTCCCAGAGTCCAAAAAGGGTTCACGCCCGAAGTCAAAGAGTGGGTTCACACCCAAAGAAAGTAACTACATAGATTTCTGCTTCCTATTGCTTCATTCTGTGTGCTTGCAAACAATGCACTCGCATACACCTTTTGCCAGAGCGCCTTGCCTTGGTATGTAAGCAATCTTGTATAGAGCAAGGGTGTCTTTGCATGTCAGTCTGTTGGGAGTAGCGTGATGGGGTGTTGGCACATGAACCTTCATCACATCACTACCTTCCTGGCTAAACAATTATGGATTGGTGGTTTCGTACCTGTTTTCACCAAATACAGGTTGTAACAGTTGAGCACTGTAATGTCCACAAGATGTGTTAAGGCTTAAACACACTGTAAATCCTCCTTACGTACATTTAAGGCTTAGCATTTACACCGGATTTTCCTGTTTCCTGTTTAAAGTAAAATGCAATGTTACCTGTTCACTTTAGTATGTCCTGCATTTATCTTGTTTCCAAATTGCAACAGCTGTATTCTACTGCTTAAAAATCTACTCTACTTGCAAACTTAGTATAGTTTTCTGTGTTTAAATGTTAAAATTATTTATGGAAGAGGGGAGGTGAAAGAAATGCTTCACTTCTAGGTACAAAATGTGTTGGATATGACTCATGAGTACAGGTAGAATTGTAGTAATTTCCAAGAGGTAATTTAATAATATTTCTTAATTTTGACAGGAGAAAAGGAAGACCATCAATGGAGAGGACATACTGTGGGCCATGAATGCACTAGGGTTTGAGAACTATGTGGAGCCTTTAAAATTTATCTTCAAAAATTCCGTGAGGTAGGTATTTATTTCATTACGCTTGACCTGGGATGATAAACCTGGATGCATTTTCAGGTAAAGAAATGTCCCTTAACGTTATGCTATTACTTAAATCAATTGGAAAGATTGGATACAGCATACATATTTGGAGTTTATTTAGCAATGGCAGCCATTGTAAAGCAAAATATTAGAACCATCTTCTCTGTATCAATTGTGTACACGGTTCTTGGTATGCCTTCAAACGTTGTTGGCAGTATTTGGCCAATAACATAATAAACCTTGTGTTTTTTTATATCTGCTATTAAACAAAAGTAATGTATCATGGAAACATTTGTGTTATTTATAGTTAGTGGAGACATTTATATCTAAATTGTAGATGCATTACTTACAAAGTCCGTACTTTGACAGTAATTGTGGTGATGCTACTAAAACATGTTGTTCATCTTGTAATTAACCCTTAAACTGCGCAACGCGCCTGCAGGCTCACGTCTGGTTTGCGCAACGCGCCTCTGGGTATTTGTATTTTTCACATTCCATTCAAAACTCCCGCGGCTACACGGGGTTCACATCAGCTTCCTCAGGGCTCTTGTAAACAGACGCCATCTTTAAAAAAAATCGTGGTCCACATTCCCAGGTGTGGGAGCCACAGTAGTGATTGAGCAACCAAGGCTGGCGCTTGCAGCATGAGCGCACAGCACTGCTGTTCAGCGTGTGACCACAGCATCACCTAATAATGTCAAAATATATATGTATAACTTGTATTATTTAGCTATGATAGTGTTATAGAAGAGCCTGAGTGTGATAATGACTGGGTACAATGTTCAATATCAGTAATTCAATGCTGTTCACGATGTTCACAGCACTACCCACAGCACCACAGCATTATTTCGTCCATCTAGGAATCTTCAAATGATTTCTTAGGTTCCTTTTCAAAATAAACATGTGGTCATTATTCATTTACGGGAATTAGTGACCAGGATTGTGGTTATAATTAGCGTTGTGCGTAGTATTGTGGAAGGAGGAATTTTGGTGAGGGAGGGAGGGCGAGAATTGAGGTAGCCTCATTGTGTGTGTGTGGCAGCCACTCTTGTTTTGCTCACCATACTAGCTTAGTGTTTTGCTATGGGCAAAACATATGTACATGGGTATATATAGTGTGTGTGTATATAGTGTAAGAACAGCAACAGGAGAATGTTGAGAGGAGCTATTTTGGTGAGGGAGGTGACGTAATCGTAGCGTCGTCTGCTGTGTGATTTTTCATGCAGTGTATGGTGGCCACTGTACTGATTGGACACAATACTGGCTTACTTGCATAGTTCTGGTAAATAAAACATGTAGATAGGTATATAGAACATGTGTAATAAGAACTATAACAGCATGGTGGGAGGAGCAATGTTGGCGAGTAAGATGTTGGAGTGAGGGAGACTGGCTGGGTGTGGCTGCTCTCACTCGAGGTGTTCTGAATGTGTTCATGGCCAAATGCTCCCATTGGCCCATACGAGGCAGCTGTTATTGGGATATACGAGGCAGCTGCTATTGGCCCATACGAGGCAGCTGCTGTTGGCCCATATGAGGCAGCTGCTATTGTCACATACGAGGCAGCTGCTATTGGCATATACGAGGCAGCTGCTATTGGCCCATATGAGACGGCTCCTATTGTCCCATATGAGGCAGCTGCTATTGGCATATACGAGGCAGCTGCTATTGGCCCATACGAGGCAGCTGCTATTGGCCCATACGAGGCAGCTGCTGTTGGCCCATGTGAGGCAGCTCCTATTGTCACATACGAGGCAGCTGCTATTGGCCCATACGAGGCAGCTGCTATTGGCCCATACGAGGCAGCTGCTATTGGCCCATACGAGGCAGCTGCTATTGGCCCATACGAGGCAGCTGCTATTGGCCCATACGAGGCAGCTGCTATTGGCCCATACGAGGCAGCTGCTATTGGCCCATACGAGGCAGCTGCTATTGGCCCATACGAGGCAGCTGCTATTGGCCCATACGAGGCAGCCGCTATTGGCCCATACGAGGCAGCCGCTATTGGCCCATACGAGGCAGCCGCTATTGGCCCATACGAGGCAGCCGCTATTGGCCCATACGAGGCAGCCGCTATTGGCCCATACGAGGCAGCCGCTATTGGCCCATACGAGGCAGCCGCTATTGGCCCATACGAGGCAGCTGCTGTTGGCCCATACGAGGCAGTTGCTGTTGGCCCATACGAGGCAGCTGCTATTGGCCCATACGAGGCAGCTGCTATTGGCCCATACGAGGCAGCTGCTATTGGCCCATACGAGGCAGCTGCTATTGGCCCATACGAGGCAGCTGCTATTGGCCCATACGAGGCAGCTGCTATTGGCCCATGCGAGGCAGCTGCTATTGGCCCATACGAAGCAGCTGCTATGCGATGTTCTGAATGTGTTGATGGTGAATGTATATAGTGTGTGACAGTGTATAGTGTGTAAATAGATTGTATATATACATAAATTAGCATGATACATAGTAAATGTGTGCTGCATATGTGTACACAAGTGTCATGCACGTAACACAGTGTCTTTGGACAGTACAGATGTTTTACTGCCATAATATAGTGTACGTGTTCACTATACATAGGATTAGTACGTAAAAACAAATAAAATGTATTTGGAACTGTGCGAAAATAATGAACGAAAATATATTCGCGGCAACTCGCGCCCCCCGCCCCGGGCGCCCTACTGGCCCTGGGAGCGTACGTCACGGGCGAACAGGGAATGATGACGTCACGCCCAACTTACGGACCCCATAGCAGCCAAAGTAAGTACAATTTCGATTTTTTTTCTACATACCCATACTGAGGGAAGGGTTTCTGACACTTTAAAAAGAAAAAAGAATTTTTTCCTGAGAATTTATTTCCTGCGCACTGCGGGGGTGTCATATTGGAGGCAACGCAGTTAAGGGGTTAAGGAAACTCACGTTTTTTTATAAAAAACATATTGATCACAGTGTGCACATAGCTAATGAAGGGACCAACCAAAGTATAGGAGGCACAATGCAGGGGTCACCTCAGCTAATCACCCATAATCACTCAGGACAATAATCATTGTGCTTTTGGATATTATCATTATGCTTTGCTAATTACCTACCAGAAAAGTTTGGAAGTTACTTTTTTTTTTTTTAACATTATAGACTAAACATGTGAGTACATTTCCATATATTTTTTTTTTATTCAAAATAATGGGGCATATTGAGAAATATATGCGGAATGTTGTAAAGTTTATAATGATTTGTACAGTTGGCACCGTCACGCATAATCTTTTATAAAAGCAAATTTTCCTTTGCATCTATACTATAGCAAATGTTTTTCCAAACATTTTGACACCAAATTTAGAGTTATAAGCTGTGTAATCCAAAACCTAACTGAGAAAATGTGAAGAGTGTAAACATTTTCTGTCACTGTGGGATCTTGACATGCCTGGATCCCACAGTGAAATGGTTGGGAATGTTCCAGCTGGTTGGAACATTGGACTGCTACCTTAAATACCTGCTTGATGGAGTTCTAATCCCCAAGCCCAGCCCGAGGCCAGGCTTGACTTGTGAGAGCTTGGTCCAACAGACTGTTGCTTCGAGTGGCTTGCAGGCCCACATATCCATCTCAGCCTGGTTGGTCAGAGTTGTGGTGGATATGTGCAAATGTTTAGGTGAAATGATGGTATGGGTAGGTATCCAGCCACCTGGTTATAGCACGTAATGGGATGTTGCATCGCCTATTTATAAATAAATTTGACCAATATGATTTATTATGATCTATAGTATACTTGCTAGCCCTTCAGAATAATAGTCACAGTTCTTATAATATACCGTATATGGTGCCCACAGGTTCTTCTTGTGGGTGTGGTATGTTGGTTGGTTACTGGTATTGATCACACTAATGTTAGTAGCATGGTACTGGTGACCACTGTGCATCAAGGTCTGATATTAATATACAAGGTAGCATTGTGTGTCGGCATGCATTAGTGGAGTTTTTAATTACTGTATTTAAAGGTGCTGTACTTGTTTAGGTGGCTGGATCCCAGCACTTGGGTGCTCCTAGTAGGGATATTAGGTTAACTTATTTATTACCCATAAATGTCCTTTCTCAACATGTCCTCTCGTCTAATAGCTTGTGTTTTCTGAGAGAGCCTTAATGGGCTCTCGCTGAGATTGTTACCATACTAAAAAGTCGAATTGGCTACAGGAGTTCTGTTTGGCTGGCCCCCACTGAAGTGGTGAATTTTGCAACAACTTCTAGGTTCACAAGAAATGAAGCCTTGAAACTGCTTAACAATTCTGAGCTCAAGGAACCTGGCATCCGGAGCTCAGGTCTCTGCCAATTGCATCACAGAAATTGCCTATTGCATCACAGTTGCACTCTATAGTCGCCATCGTTCACGGCAGAACTCGGTGTTTTAAGCACTGTACTGTGCCACCAGTGATATCATGGGGAAAGTGGAGTGTGCCACCCTAATATAATGTTTGTTAGTATTCAGAAGTCTTGCGGGTACACGGGGCTCTCATCCTGTCCTCAGGACTCCAGTAAACAGATGCCATCTTAGAAAAAAATTGTCGGCATCCCTTCTGGCAGTGAGAGCCTCGGTATGGCAGAGCAACCAAGGCTGGTGAATGCAACAGCAGCACACAGCATGGCTGAACAAGTCGGGGACCACAGCACCACTTATAATGATGAATAAAGTAAGCAACTGCAATTATTTTGCATTGATAGTGTCTAGATGATCTTGATTGTAATAAAAGCTATGTACAGTGGTACCTCAGAATACGAGTGTCCCTGTATACGAGTTTTTCGGAATACGAGCAAGATTTGCTCGGAAAATTTGCCTTGGAAGGCGAGGGTGTTGATACGCGTACAGGCCGACTAGTGCGTGGTGGTATGGCGATCGCCCTCGCCCCTCAGTTTACCGTGCTCGCGCCCAGTGACTATCTCGCCTCTATTCTTCACTAGGATTTTCAGTGTTTGTTGGATTTTTGGTCATTTGACCATAAAAGTTGTTATTATATATCTCACCATGGGTCCCAAGAAGCCAGTGGTAAGGATCAAGGCAAGAAAGTACATGTGAGGATGACAATAGAGGAAAAACAAAAGATCAGGGAAGCATGAAAATGGTACACGTGTTGTTGAACTT
>WNGS01165523.1:1064543-1087786 GCA_020271785.1 Procambarus virginalis
TTATTCTCGAAATGCAGGCACCTGAGAATCAAGAGATACCTATCACGCGACATGTACCGGTTGAACACGGGCGATGGAACAAGGCTGTCTTTGCTCCAATATTCCTGGATGACAGATTTCTCAGAGTGCTTCATCATCATAGTGAGTGCCAGAAACACGTACATTTTGTCGATTGTCGTGTCCTTCCATCGCGTGAGGCGTGAGGCAGGTAAAATGCCGTCGTCTATGAGGCTGTGAGCGAACCTGTTTGTCTCAGTCACAAGATGCGTCATGAATACATTGTCAAAATATGCCAGAAAATAATCCATGTCTGCCATATCATCACCAGTATATGGAAATAATGGTGTAACACCAAAATCGCTATCATCAAATGTTGGTATTTGAGGGACAAATGTGGTGCAATCCTCCCACACAAGTACACCAGGGGCTTTGTTGTTGGCGCCAACACCACGGCCAACACCACCACGAGCACCATAACTACGGCTACGTGGTCTGCTGCTTCTGCTGGAGCTGCGTGAGGCTATGCTAGACGCTGAGGCAGATTTCCGTACTGTATGCCTACCACGAATAAATGATGTTGAGGGGCCACTCTCATTGTTGTCCACATGCTGTGAGGCACGCCGCCGCCTGCCCCGGCGTGTTGCTGAGGCAGCAAAACCCCGCCTGGTAACACCACCGCTGCTCGTACTCGGGTCGTCTACACTACTCGTATCAGAGCCAAAGTCACTGAAGCCCGAGAATGATTCGTCACACGTACTATCACTGAATAAACTACTAGCGTCTGGGGACATACATGGTGGTGGTGATGATAACGGTGTTGACCCAGGGCGGCGAGGCAGGCCGGGCGAGGCACGTGTACCATACACACTCGCCGCATCTTCAAATTCCGTCTCCTCCTCACTCGTATCAGATATCTGAGTAAGGTCTTTCTCAGGATCATAGTCTAGGTCATCATCCAGAGCACCGTCATCAAACAAAATGTCGCGTATTTCCTCCTCAGAGAGTCGTTTTCCATGACCGCGGGTCACCGTGGAGCGGGAGCTCGTAGAGGATGCGTCAGACATGGTTGCCGCTGTGAAACTGAGGCTCCCCACGGCCGCAGGGCATGCTGGGATTTTTTTTGAAGATGGCGGACGATCACTGGGGCTCCCACCCACCCATACCCTACCCACGTCACCGCGCGCCAGTTTTGAATGGAACGTGAAAAATAAAAATACCTGGAGGCGCGTTGCGCAAACCAGACGCGAGCCTGGAGGCGCGTTGCGCAGTTAAAGGGTTAAGCTTGACCTGGGATGATAAACCTGGATGCATTTTCAGGTAAAGAAATGTCCCTTGAAGTTTATGCTATTACTTAAATCAATCAGAAAGATTGGATACCAGCATACATATTTGGGAGTTTATTTAGCAATGGCAGCCATTGTAAAGCAAAATATTAGAACAGTCTTCTCTGTACCAATTGTGTACACGGGTCTTGGAATGGCTTCAAATGTTGTTGGCAGTATTTGGCCACTAACATAATAAACCTTGTGTTTTTTATATCTTATTAAACAAAAATAATGTATCATGGAAACATTTGTGTTATTTATAGTTAGTGGAGACATTTATATCCAAATTGTAGATGCATTACTTACAAAGTCCGTACTTTGACAGTAATTGTGGTGATGCTACTAAAACGTGTTGTTCGTCTTGTAATTAATGAAACTCACGTTTTTTATAAAAAAACATATCACTCACAGTGTGCACATAGCTAATCAAGGTACCAACCAAAGTATAGGAGGCACAATGCAGGGGTCACCTCAGCTAATCACCCATAATCACTCGGGACAATAATCATTGTGCTTTTGGATATTATCATTATGCTTTGCTAATTACCTACCAGAAAAGTTTGGAAGTTACTTTTTTTTTTAACATTATAAGACCAAACATGAGTACATTTCCATATATTTTTTTTTATTCAAAATAAATGGGGGATATTGAGAAGTGTATGCAGAATGTTGTAAAGTTTATAATGATTTGTACAGTTGGCACCGTCACACATAATCTTTTATAAAAGCAAATTTTCCTTTGCATCTATACTATAGCAAATGTTTTTCCAAACATTTTGACACCAAATTTAGAGTTATAACCTGTGTAATCCAAAACCTAACTGAGAAAATGTGAAGAGTGTAAACATTTTCTGTCACTGTGGGATCTTGACATGCCTGGATCCCACAGTGAAATGGTTGGGAATGTTCCAGCTGGTTGGAACATTGGACTGCTACCTTAAATACCTGCTGATGGAGTTCTAATCCCCAAGCCCAGCCCGAGGCCAGGCTTGACTTGTGAGAGCTTGGTCCAACAGACTGTTGCTTCGAGTGGCTTGCAGGCCCACATATCCATCTCAGCCTGGTTGGTCAGAGCTGTGGTGGATATGTGCAAATGTTTAGGTGAAATGATGGTATGGGTAGGTATCCAGCCACCTGGTTATAGCACGTAATTGGGATGTTGCATCGCCTATTTATAAATAAATTTGACCTATATGATTTATTATGATCTATATTATACTTGCTAGCCCTTCAGAATAGTAGTCACAGTTCTTATAATATACCGTATATGGTGCCCACAGGTTCTTCTTGTGGTATGTTGGTTGGTTACTGGTATCGATCACACTAATGCTTAGTAGTATGGTACTGGTGACCACTGTGTATTAAGGTCTGATATTAATATACAAGGTAGCATTGTGTATCCGCATGCATTAGTGGAGTTTTTAATTACTGTATTTAAAGGTGCTGTACTTTGTTTAGGTGGCTGGATCCCAGCACTTGGGTGCTCCTAGTAGGGATATTAGGTTAACTTATTTATTACCCATAAATGTCCTTTCTCAACATGTCCTCTCGTCTAATAGCTTGTGTTTTCTGAGAGAGCCCTTAATGGGCTCTCGCTGAGATTGTTACCATACTAAAAAGTCGAATTGGCTACAGGAGTTCTGTTTGGCCTGGCCCCCACTGAAGTTGGTGAATTTTTGCAACAACTTCTAGGTTCACAAGAAATGAAGCCTTGAAACTGCTTAACAATTCCTGAGCTCAAGGAACCTGGCATCCCGGAGCTCAGGTCTCTGCCAATTTGCATCACAGAAATTGCCTATTGCATCACAGTTGCACTCTATAGTCACCATCGTTCACGGCAGAACTCGGTGTTTTTAAGCACTGTACTGTGCCACCAGTGATCATGGGAAAAGTGGAGTGTGCCACCCTACATATAATGTTTGTTAGTATACCGTAAGATTCAGAAGTCTTGCGGGTACACGGGGCTCTCATCCTGTTCCTCAGGACTCCAGTAAACAGATGCCATCTTAGAAAAAAATTGTCGGCATCTCTTCTGGCAGTGAGAGCCTCGGTATTGGCAGAGCAACCAAGGCTGGTGAATGCAACAGCAGCACACAGCATGGCTGAACAAGTCGGGGCCACAGCACCACTTAATAATGATGAATAAAGTAAGCAACTGCAATTATTTTGCATTGATAGTGTCTAGATGATCTTGATTGTAATAAAAACTATGTACAGTGGTACCTCAGAATACGAGTGTCCCTGTATACGAGTTTTTCGGAATACGAGCAAGATTTGCTCGGAAAATTTGCCTCGGAAGGCGAGGGTGTTGATACGTGTACAGGCCGACCTAGTGCGTGGTGGTATGGCCCTCGCCCCTCAGTTTACCCGTGCCTCGCGCCCAGTGACTATCTCGCCTCTATTCTTCACTAGGATTTTCAGTGTTTTGTTGGATTTTTGGTCATTTGACCATAAAAGTTGTTATTATATATCTCACCATGGGTCCCAAGAAAGCCAGTGGTAAGGATCAAGGCAAGAAAGTACATGTGAGGATGACAATAGAGGAAAAACAAAAGATCATTCGGAAGCATGAAAATGGTACACGTGTTGTTGAACTTTGTAGGCATTACAACAAATCCACGTCAACGATATGCACTATACTTGGCAAGAAAAAGGACATTATGAGTGCTAAAGTGTCAAAAGGCGTAAGAACAATCACGAAACAAAGACCACCAATACTTGAAGTGGAGATTAAGAAGTTGAAGATTTGCGAAGTGGTGTTAGATGTGGGAAGAAATGCAAACTTTTATTGAAAAGTCTCGCACAGAGAAAGCTGTAGTAGGGCGTTGCATTAATCTTTTCAATGACAATGTGATGCCTCAATACAGAGACATCTTGCGAAGAAGGGAAAAACAATCTTCCATGGACAGATTTATTGTGAGAAAATCGTCGGGCAGTGAGCCACAACCAGGACCTAGTAGTATGCAGGCAAAATGTGCCAGAGAATGCACCCCAAAGAGGGCCTCACTGCCTGATGTTATAATGGAAGGGGACTCCCCTTCCAAACAGTAACTCCTCTCCTTCTTGCCCCTCCTCACCATCATCCATATGCCAACAGCATTCATCAGCAAGGGTGAGTAATAACTTGAACATAGTTTTATAGGTTTATTTAGATGAATTGGGTATAAAATTTAGTTTGAAGGGAGGGTTTTTGGGTAGTCGGGAACGGATTAATTAATTTCCCATTATTTCTTATGGGGAAATTAGCTTCGGATTACGAGTTTTCGGAATACGAGCCGTCTCCAGGAACGGATTAAACTCTTAAACCGAGGTACCACTGTACAAGGTTTGGATGCTAGTTATGATGTACAAAACAGGAGGCAGACATTCACAGCAGAAGTTGAGGTTTGTGAATCTATGCATCATACATAGTGACTTCGTATTCCTTTAGAAAATAATCTTGTGGAAAATTATTCATATTCATGATTTAGTGACAAGAATCTGATAATAGCCATGTTTGAAGTGATTATAGCAATGTGTGTGGTATATTTCTGGGTATTTTGCTCCCTCAGGTGAAGTTAGCTGCTTGAGCAGTGGCAGTATAGCGTTTATCATGTACCTCTATACTCTGCTAAAATTTATCACCACACACACCAGAACTACTTAGTGGTTAGTTATGGTTTATAAAAATATAAGATGTATAATCTATGTATAGTATAATAATCGGAAAAAACAGTTTTATTGAACTATGAATATAATATACGTGTCACTAGACATGAGTACTACAACGATGTTCTCAGATCTCCCAAAATTCCTTCCTGTTTCGGAGTTCGGGTCTCCCGGGTCGTCTGTAGGGTCCTTAGGTTTGCCAGTTGTCATGTTTTTGAATTAGGATGTGTAGCATCCACCTACCGGGTCCTTCCCTCTTTTCCTTATCTTTGGTAAGGTAGCTCCGGGTAGCCGATGGGACTTCCCTCCCCTCCCCCACCAGATAACCAGTGTTGAATATAATGAAATGCCATTTCTTGGTGAGACCGGAGGCTTCCCACGCATCCCTCCCTCCTTCCCTCCGGTCGGCAGTGCTTTGCATAATTTTGACATCCCGACTAAGAACTGCCGGTTGGATCACCGGCATGGGGGGGGGTCTTTGGCTCCCCCTTTCCCCAGACACCGGCGTGGTGACGTGATAATGTCATGCTAATTTACTAGTTTTCATTTGGAGAGTTCTGTCCACTCGTTCTGCTTTCAGTAGCTATAGTTTCACCAGAATAGGGGTTGTTTGGGGGATGCCTACCTTTCTGGGTGTCAGACACGGTCGATGGCAGACAAAATACTCCCAACCACATGGGAGTTTCTATAGGCCATTGATCCTCGCACTCTCTGAGGGGGCCAGGTTCTGGCTCGTGTGTCCCAGTAGGCAAGAACTCCATGCACATTGATTGATGCCAGAAAGTTATACATACCCATTCAGCCTGGATAGCTCTGGGAAGCCTCCAGGTCTCACCCAGAAAATGGGTTTCATTACATTCAATGCTTTTTTTTTTAGGTTTCCCGTGACCAGAGAGTGCATTCTAACAATAAAAGATTTTTCTGTTCACTGGGGGGTTTGTCATATTTCATAGCGGTTACAGTGATTAGGCTAAGTGCTGGCCATCCTAGGACTTGTCGTGTGGGGTCCATTTGCCTGTGTATTCCCGAGTACACGAGGCATTTGAGCCCCCTAGTTCTGCCAAGGTTATGGAGCTTTCCTCTTAACTGCATGCTTCTTCCATGCTTTCTCTTTGGGAGGACTGCTTTCTTTCTCAGGCATTGGGCAAGAACTTTAGCTTTATCCCAGAACCTTCATAGCAGGCTGCCAGGACTGGGGGAAGCACAAACTGGGCCCTTTGATTTCTCTTGGTACAGTATTTTCTTCTGTCAAAGAAAGGGTTATATGTTTACAGAGATTTTCTTATCCTTGTGATAGCTGTGATATCTCTGCAGCTTTCCCCAGGGTCCATTTCTTTGTGTTATTTGGTCCTGCAAAGTGGAGGTTCCCCCCTCTTCTTCCCGTTCTGTTGCTTATGAGGATTTATTTTTCATCTCTGTAATTTGGGCCTTGAATCAATGATGGACCTCTCTTCCTTTGAGTTTGGGTTGGTGTTGTCATTTTGGCTATGTTATGGGGTCCAAGACTCATCCTGGCTGGCTGTTGTTCCTGTATGCTTGAGTGGCATGAAAAGGTTGAATGTCATTCAGGTGTTTTTGTTCGACCCTCCTTATTCTCTGCTTGAGGACTGCTTGTTTACTCCTGCTCTTGCCAAGGATTTGGGCAAGTGGCAAATTCATATTCAGCTGCCTATGCTTTTTTCAGCCCTTATTGTAGTGCAGCAGCTGCCAACTTTTCAGAACTTACAGATTACCAGATTCATAATTTTAAATCGCGCAGACCACTGATGTGAATCCCAACAAGCCTTGATATGGGGCTTATTTTTGCAAGGGGAGGGGTTTTCTTATTTCCCCTCCTCTCTGTACGAATTTTATATGGGTTCTGCTCCTCCGCAAATTTGGTTCCAGGTTCCTTTGGGTTCTTCGGTCTCTTCCTTCCAGAGGTTTTCGGCTTCCCACATCCCGCCTAAGGTGGTTTGGGAGGCCATTGCGGTGTACCTCCTGCGTGACCCAGATTGTGCCTCGATAATGAACCTTTCCTCGTTTGAGTTCGGTTTTACTTTGACTTATTGGGTGAGTTACAAGATTCCGGAGTCATTCTAGTTAGCAGACTGCCCTTTCTTTTCTTTTTGGAGCGTGGCATTCATTCTGTTGGACCCACATGCTTGAATGGCGGGAAACTTCTACTGTAGTTCAGGTTTACCTATGGGGCGAGTTGGAGCACCTCAATGTGTGCTTATCCACTGAACTGCTCTGCCTCCAAATATGGCAACCCCCTGGTGCACAGGAAATAAATTCTTTCCAAAAAATTATTTTCTCTTATATTGTTAAAATGCAGTCTCTGATCATGGGGAAACTAAAAAAGAAATATTAGATGTGACATACTTTAGCCGCGATGGAGCTGGGAAGTTCAGCAAATTATGGGTGCTGAGCGCTGGAGCGCTGGGGGTCAGGTGGCCCTGCGACCCCGTGGGGTGGCAGTTGCCGCGAATATAATGTTTCACAATTATTTTTGTATTTCTCATTAGTTAGTTTCTTTTTGTTTTTTGCTGTAATGTTATTCAAATGTGTGTAATTTGTGGAATTTTATATAGTTCAAACTGTGGAACTGGCTATGCTCAAATACACAAACATTGTATATACTCATCTACATATGTGTTCACCATAACGAACCACTTGGCAAGTATGGTGAGCCCAAACAAGAGTGGCTGCCACACACAGTGAGGCTACCTCGATTCCCTCCCTCCTCGCCAAAATTCCTCCTCCCACAATACTACGCACGGTATTAATTATCGCCACAATTTTGCTATTATCACAATCCAGGACACTAAATCCTGTAAATGAATAATTGACCACAAATTTATTTTGTAAAGGAACATAAGAAGTCATTTAAAGATTCCTAGATGGACGAAATAATGCTGTGGCTAGCGCTGTGAACATCTTGAACAGCATTAATTCACTGGTATTTGAACATTGTACACACAGTCATTATCACACTTGGGCTCTTCTGTAATACTATCATGGCTAAATAATACCAGTTACATACATATTTTGACATTATTAGACAATGTCATGGTCACAAGCTGAACAGCAGTGCTGTGAGCTCATGCTGAGTGTGCCAGCCTTGGTTGCTTACTCAGTACTGAGGCTCTCACACCCAGGAATGTTGCCACGATTTTTTTTTTTAACTGGCGTCTGTTTACAAGAGCCCGGAGGAAGCTGATGTCATCCCCCATGTAGCTGCAGGAATTTTGAATCATACGCTATACCTGTAAAATCCCTGAGGCGCGTTGCGCACCACCTGTCGAGCGCCTACAGGCGCATTGTGCAGTGCAGTGGTTATTTGCCCTTGTTCTTCGTTGGAATTTTTGCCAAGTGCAGCTTCACGCGCAGGATGCCGTTTTTTCGGCTTCCTGGGAGAAGGAAGGGAGCCGGTTAGCCGAGCGGACAGCATGCTGGATTTGTGATCCTGTGGTCCTGGGTTCGATCCCAGGCGCCAGCGAGAAACAATGGGCAGAGTTTCTTTCACCCTATGCCCCTGTTACCTAGCAGTAAAATAGGTACCTGGGTGTTAGTCAGCTGTCACGGGCCGCTTCCTGGGGGTGAAGGCCTGGTCGAGGACCAGGCTGCGGGGACACTAAAAAGCCCCGAAACATCTCGAGATAACCTCAAGATAACCTCCCTGATAGCTGAGGATTTGCGTGCCCGTGGGCATTTTGCTTCGGTTTTGCATTTCTTTTTGCTGCTCGAGCTGTCTTCGGACTGGCTTCAGGAGGATGTGGAGGCGCTGGTTGTCTGGCCGGTGTCTGGTGCTCTTGTCTTGACGGCTCAGGCATTGGCTGCCTCGTTAAAGTTGTTTGCGCTGATTCTGAAGGAGGCGGTGTGTCTGTTCTTTGTTTCTCGTCTCGCATGCTGGCAGGTTGTGCTCGCTCTCTCTTTGGAATCCTTGTGGGCCCTGGTTCTTGGGTTTTTGTCGCCGTTTTTTCTTTTGCTGTCTGCAGATTCTGTGGTTGTGCCGTATCTGCAGGCTGCTTCGTTTAGCTGTCGCCCTGTCTGACTTGTGGTTCTCCGGGGTGGTCATGGGGGTCTTTCCCGGAAGGATTCTTCCCGGGTTCGGGGTTCCTTTGGTTGTGGTAAGCCAGTGTTTCCAGTTTCGGAACAGATGTTTCCTTCGTAGCTGGTGGCGTCTAGTTGGCACGGCAATCACACTGCGCATGGGTCAGCTTCTCATAAGGGGCGTTGGGCTTTTTGCAGGTCGCCCCATTGACGGGGTGGTGAGGGGAAGGCTTGCACTGTTTGCTCACACCTGGTCCCACGATTTGTGAGCGTTTCGGGTTGTTTCCTTCGGTCTGCGGTGGCGTTGGGTGGCTCCTCTTCCTTCAGGGGGTTTGGGGTTCGCAGGGCAGGCCTCTCCTGCACTGTCAGGTCATCTTGGAGTGGGTGCGCTTGGGCGTGGTTGAAACAACCTCGTCCCTCAGGTGGGTTTCCCCGCCAGTTTCCTGTCCCAAGACGGAGCTGTGCAAATCTGAGGTTCATTCTGGACTTGTCCCACCTGAACCCCTGGGTCTTCTGCCCCTCCTTTCGAATGACCACTCTGTCCCAGGTCTGGCTTCTTTTGGAGCTGGTTGCTTGGATGGTGTGTTTGGCCCTCCGAGACTCGTATTTACATGTTCCGATTCATCCGGGGTTCAGGTTTTGTCGTGGGGCAACAAGCTTACCGCTTTCGTTGCCTTCCATTTGGCTTGAATCTGGCACCTCGCATTTTCACACGCCTTACCCGGGTCGTGGTGACCTGCTTGCCTCGGCTAGGGGTTTGGGTTCTGGCCTACCTTAACGACTGGCTGGTATGGGCTCCCAGCTGGTCCTTGTGTCTACTTGCCAGGTGTTTGGTTCTTTCACACCTCACCGGGTTCGAGTTCTTGGTGAACTGGAGGAAGTCCCATCTGGTTCCCTCTCAGGTTTGGACTTGGCTGGGTCTTGTGTGGGACTCTCGGACCGCTTTCTTGTCTCTTTCCGGCGTTGTTGCTGTGGTTGTGGTCCCACCTTCGGCCGGGGGGGGGGGGGGGCTGGTCACTCACCGGTTGCGGTCCCACCTTCGGCCGGGGGGGGGGGGGCTGGTCACTCACCGGTTGCTCGAGCAGCTGTGCAGGAGTCTAAACTTCACCGTGCTGATCTTTACCCACTGGGTTGGGTCTGGCTTCGGCGACTGTTCTGGTTCTTTGGGGACGCCCCTTCTGCCACTCTTGCGACCGGCCTCTGGAGGCCTTGTGTCGGCTGCTGCATCATCGACTTCCTCTTGAGGTTTTTCGGGGTTCAGTGCCGTGACGCCTACCCGAGCCCTTGCTTGATGTGTACACGGATGCGTCATCTCTTGGCTGGGGTTTTGTGACCAGTGCTCGCCAGGCCGGCTAGGGTTGGTGGGGTCCGTCCTTCTATCAGGCTCACAGCATGGTGCGGGAGTTTGCGACAGTGTAGCTGTCGCTTCAGAGAGTTCATGTCGCTCACAGATCAACGATTCGGCTCCATTCGAACTGCCACTGTAGTTCATTGCTTGAACTGAGGGAGGTTTGAAGCGGTCTTTGGCTCTTTGGGGCTGGTTGCTTGGGGTGACTCGTCTGCTGAGTTCTCGGGGTTTGGCTCTCCTGGCGGTTCACATTCAGGGGGTGTCCAACATCCTGGCGGATGGCCTGTCCCGGTTCATTCCCCTTTCCACGGAATGAACAGTAGACACCGACTCGTTCAGTTGGCTCTGCTGGACGTACGGGTGCTCGAAGGTGGACCTCATTGCTTTGGCGTGGTAGTCATCTCCCGATATATGTGGCGCCCTTTCCCGACTGTGAGGCTGTCGGGGTTGATGCCTTTCGGCAGGACTGGTCGAGGTGGGGTTACCTTTACCTCTTTCCCTCCAGTTCCGCTGTTGCTTCAGGCTCTGGCTCGGTTGGAGACTTTTGTTATGACCCCTGTTCTCTGGGTATGGTTCCTCTGCTTGTTGCAGTTATAAAAATATAAAATGCGGCCTTGCCAACTACAATCGTCTAGGGTAAAAGAGACAACCGTTTAACAAGCAAAGCAAGCAAAGCAATATACTTAAGTAAGGGTAACACGGAACACACAAACATATAAATGAAATACAGGTAGCTAGGAATCGCCAGAATTATTTCTAACAAGATAAAAATATAATTAGGTAAATAACTCCTATGAGCACTTATCACTTGATTAAATATTAAATGAATAGATGGGACTGCAAATAATGGTCTAACCAAGCAAGTAGCTATGTTAACTGAACTAAACAAGCACTTCTGACTTGACTCATGATTTCAGGTCCACCTCAAACAACACCCACGTTACTAATTTGGCTAGATGCCTTCGTTGGTGGCGTCTACACATTACCAATACATTCTATACAAAACTACTGTACTCTCGGATACTCTGCTAGCCGAGAGCAATACTTCCAAACAATATTATAAATCATAATAATATATTTCATCACTATTAAGGTGTAATTAAAATAAACGTACATACAAGAACACGGAATATTTATAGGAGTGAATCATGACCCTATGTTGGGTCCACTGTTTACAACTTTGGAATATCCATATATGGTCATCCCCCTCCCCCCATGAGACGCCATGGTCTCCTCCAACATGAATAAACATGCAATAGCATCAACAAAAATATCTCATACAAGCACACTACAGCATGCTACTTTAACTCACATATATACTAGAAAACAAATGGACATAATGTTACTCTCCCAATAACTGAGGAAAGAATATATGAACATAAATGCTTTATCATGATAAATGTCAGAATCAAGTATTTATTGATTCATAACAACTTACCAGGGGAGAGTTGTCCTGTTGGTTCCTTGGTGGCTGGCCCAGCCTTAATTTCTGGCGCTGCTTGCTCGGTGTCCGAACCCGGGGAGTTTTCTGTGGCTCAGCCTCTTCCAGCACATCGATCCGGTCCGGTATGTGGCTGGTTCAATCCTCTCCTTTGATCTTAGCGTGTGGTCTTTCTGACGTAGGTGTATCGCCACTTGTTTGGTGATCAGGTGGCTTCGTTTATGTTGTCCCACCTGCGTGTTTTGTCTCGGCGGCAGAATGAAGTTTCCTGGTGGTCCTTTCCTCTATTTTTGTCTCTTCGCATGGTTGTCTTCGGTTTCTGATCGGATTGTTTTGTCCTTTCTCTCTTGCTGTTTCAGGACCGCCATCTTATGCCGAATCCTGTTGCCTCTTGGCCGCTCCAAGCAACAGCCTGGTGGACCAAACTCTCACAAGTCAAGCCTGGCCTCGGGCCGGGCTTGGCGAGTAGAAGAACTCCCAGAACCCCATCAACCAGGTATCAACCAGCCTTGTATTGTGCAGCGCTGGCAGGGCCTCTCCTGCTTCCGTTCAGAGTGGATGTTACTTCCACTCCGTTTCACGAGCTGTCTCTTGCATTGTTTTCACCTCCTGCCTGCTCATGTGCTGCCCGAGTCATCCTGGTCGTTCGACCAGATGCTCTCTCTCTTTTTCTCTCTTCTCCTCGGTTTATGGTGGCCCCTTCGGTTCGGGATTGTTTTGCTAAGACTTTTCTTGTTGGCATTTGCCTCTGGGAGTCGGGTCGGGAAGCTTCATGCTCGTCTCTGGTGCAGGGGCTTCTGCTCTTTCGGTCCTGATTTTGCACAGAGGTTTTGGAGATCGAACAGGGTCCTGGCTGCCTGTTTACCTCTTTAAGGGGGCGGTCCAATCCAGTTTGGCTCCAAAAATGCAAAAATGAAAACTCGTTCGATTTCAATCAAACTTTTTTGACAAGTTCTATATGAAAAGTGTTTCATCTGGTCCAAGTTTCAGCATCGTAGCATAAATAGGAAGGGAGAAAAAAAATAATGAAGTAGTTGTGAAAATTATGCCAAAATGGTCAAAATCGATTATGAATCAAAAGTGTCAACTGAAATCATAGCTATGACTCTTTGCTATCACAATAGCATATATTAAACAAATATTATAATTAGTTTAATTGGAAAAAATTTTAAGAAAAAAAAAAAAAAAGTTTTTTTTTTTTTTTTTTTTCAATTTTTTTTTTTCAAATTTTTTTTCGGACGATTTGCATCAAACTTACACACCTTACTGTACGTATACCTATCTGTAAGGATGCCAATTTTGGAGAAAATTGGTTGATGTCAACCTCAGCCACAGATTTTAGAACCTTAGACTTCATTAATTTCTGTTTTTTTTTCAATTGACACAAATGTTTACAAAACTGAATAATTTTTTATTCAATTTACATGAAACTTACACAGTATATGTGGAGGGCATGTCTCTACATGTGCAAGATTTCACTTTTCTCTAAGTTCATTTATTGATTTTATAATAGCAATAAACATGCCATTTTTGCATAATTTTTTGGGTGGAACTTTGAACATTTGTATTAGGAAAACTAAAGATGTTTTGGAAATCCTAAATCACACAATCATTTATTATATGCTAATGTGTCAGAAAAGTGTCACAGAATAATTATATCTGAAACGTGTGTGAAGAAGTGTAGACTTGAAAATGTGTAAAAAACGTTGAAAAAAAAAAAAAAAAAAAAAATCTTTTTCTATTTACGCTGCAGTACTGAAACTTGGGACAATTTCAGCACTTTTCATATACAACTAGTCAAATAATATTGGTTGACATTGAACAATTTTTCTACATAACTAGACCGGCTCCTTAATGTTCCTGGACTTAGTCGGGCGTGTGTTGCTTTGGGTCGCAGGTTGCAGTCAGTTGTCTCGACTTCGAGATGAGGTGCAAGTGGCGGCCACCTCCTGGGTAAGGCCCTCTTTTATTTTTCTGTGGTTAGGTCGCTCCAGGGAGCTGGAGGGGCTCTTCACAGAAAACCGGCATTGAATGTAATGAAACGCCATTTTCTGGGCGAGTCCCAGAGGCTCCCCAACAACCCTTCCTCCCTCTGGTCGACGGTATTCGCATTTTTTATATTCAGCCTCAGAGCTGGGGTTTGAATGGCCGGCATGGGGGTCTGGGGCTCCCCTTCCCTCCTGGGGAGGGGGGAGTTATGCAGACAGCGGCAACAATTGACATCATGCTCATTTGCTTGTTTTCGGATTGGGAGTTCTGCTTGATAGTTCGGCTTTCGGTAGCAGTTTTTAACCCTTGAACTGCGCATGGCGTAGAGTAACATGTCCCACGGTGCGCATGGAGTATATATACGCCATAGGGTGCCAGGCACAATTCAAATGGCCCACGGTTACACAGGGTTCACATTAGCTTCCTCAGGGCTCTTGTAAATAGACGCCATTTAAAAAAAAATCGTGGGCAATATTCTCAGGTGTGAGAGCCACAGTACTGCTGGAGCAACCAAGGCTGGCACACGTAGCATGAGTGAACAGCATTGCTGTTCAGCTTGTGACCACTGGATTGACGAAAAATGTCAAAATAAATATATAACTGCAATTATTTAGCGATGACAATATTACAGATGACCCCTGACTGTGATAAAAATAACCAGGGTTGTGATAATAGCAGGATTGTTGTAATAATTAGTGCTGTGGGAGGAATGATGTTGAGGGACGGAGGGAGATTGCATCGTTTACTGTGTGGTCACCTGTTATTGTCTGCATTCACCATACCAGCTCAGTGTTTCTCTATGGTGAACACAAATGTAGATACTTATTCATAATGTGTGTATTAGTGTAATAACAGCAAAAGGATTATGCTGGGAGGAGCCATTTGGGTGACGGAGGTGACGTCTGCATGATTTGTCTGGCTGTGTAGAGGTGGCCACTATGCTCTTTGGGCACTCTACAAGCTTAGGTGTACATTTACGGTGCATACAACATGATGTAGATACTTATATTTAATATGTGTATATTGTGTAATAACACTGCAAACAGTATTGTTGGGGGAAAAAGTTTAGTGCGTGTGACCTTGAATGAGTGAGGGAGCCGCCAGCTGACTGTGTGTGTGTAGCGACGCCTCTTAGTGCCTGAACTAACTATATCAGCTTAGTTGTACAGTTGATAGTGAACAAAACATATACATACTTATATATAATGTCTATATATAGTGTAATAGCACTGCAAACAGTATTGTTGGGGAGAAATTTTAGTGCGTGTGAACTTGAATGAGTGCGGGAGGCAGCCGCCAGCTGACTAGTGTGTAACGATGTCTCTTAGTGCCTGAACGAACTATATCAGCTTAGTTGTACAGTTGTGGTGAACAAAACATGTAGATACTTATATATAACGTCTGTATATTGTGAATAAAATATAAAACAGGATGGTGGGAGAAGAAAGTGGGAGAGTGAGGCGTTGTTGAGGGAGTGGCAACGAGTGGCTGGTTGGTGAGTGGCGGTCACTCCTCTTTGCTTTTTGACTCTCAATACTAACTTAGTTGTTCATTATGGTGAACAAAACATGCAGATACTTACATATACGTGTGTATAGAGTATAATAACAGCAAAACTATTTGTTTATTATTTTATGAACATAATAATTGA
The DNA here is from genome assembly GCA_020271785.1 of Procambarus virginalis. Classification (NCBI taxonomy): domain Eukaryota; kingdom Metazoa; phylum Arthropoda; class Malacostraca; order Decapoda; family Cambaridae; genus Procambarus; species Procambarus virginalis. Next base: position 1,079,981 of record WNGS01165523.1, read on the forward strand.
ATCACTAATATGCACACCATACTTTTGAGTATAGCGATTATTCACCACTTTTATTATATAAATATATCACAATACACACTATTGAATAATATTACTGCAAAAAAAAATAAGAAAAAATCAGAGACATTGAAATAATTAAGTGATAATATCTTTGTGGCAACTCCTACCTGTCAGCGCGGGTGACGCTGACCAGCTTTGACGACCGCTCTGTCAATGCCCACTTTTTGCCAGACTTCCTCGGTCTATTCCGCCCAAAATATGTCGCCTATGATTTTTTTTTTATTTTTCCCATGCTCAGGGAACACAAATTAACATTTTTAGAAGACGAAATAATTTTTTTGAATTTTTTTTCTTGCGCACAGGGGTGTAAAACTCCTCGGGACCCCTTAGCAGCTTAAGGGTTAACCAAGTGTTGTTTTATTTTGGGACGCCTACCTTTCTGGGTGCCTACCCGGTCGATGGCAGGCATAGAATGCTTCTAACCACATGGGGGTTTCTATGGGCCATTGTTCGTCGTGCCTTTCTGAGGGGGGGGGGGGGGCAGGTTCTGGCTCGTGGTCCCCGGTAGGCATACAACTCCAATCTAATTGACTGATGCCAGGGTCTAATACATACATATCAGCCTGGTACGCTCTGGGGAGTGTCTGGGACTCAACCAGAAAATGGCATTTCATTACATTCAATGCTGTTTTTTTTTACTTTGCAGAAAGATGGTACAGTACCTCTAGTGGGCCCTTTCACAGTTTGTTCCTTTGATGATGCAATAGAGGGTCATCTTGCTCACTTTGCTGACTCCTGGTCACTTGATTCATGGGTATTTCAAGTTATTTCTCTGTCTGTGGTGGAGTTGGTTGGTTTTGCCCCCTCTTTTGGGGTCGGGACTGGCAGGTCACGTTTCATCACTGCATTGGGTAAAATGATGTGGTTTAACTTGAGCATGGTCGAGCTGACCTCGTCCCTTTGTTGAGTGTTCTGATTGTTCATAGTCCCAAAGAGATACTGGACAGTCCGTCCAGTCCCTCTTTGGGACCAGGAATAACTTTTATCATCCTGGATCTGTTCAGGTTTGAACAGCTTCATTCCCTGGCCAACCTTCTGCATAACCACTTTAGCCCATATTCATCTGGTTCTCCAGTTGGTGGCTTGGATCATGTTCCTGGACCTCAAGGATGCATACTGGCACATCCCAATACATCCAGGGTTAAGTTAATGGTTAGGTTTGTGGTGAGGCATCATGCTTACTACTTCCAGGTTTTACTCTTGCTTGCATCTGGATCCTGTATTTTCACAAAGTTAGCTTGTCTTTGTAGCCGACTATTTCTTTAGAGGAAAACGTTTTGACCTTTCTCGCCGACTGGTTGGAGTACATTTACCTCTTTTTCCTGGTTCAGATGTTGCTCTGGGCTCTTTTTTTCAGACTGGAGTTGTTCTCGGGGAGGGTAATTCTTTTGGTTTCCTTGGGGGCGAGCTCGGTCTGTTTTCTTTTTTGGCTCTTCTGGCTGAGTGTCCTCCACCTTTTTCAGCAGATCAGTCTGGCAATTTACCTCACTGATTTGGCCTTCTCCTTGTCCTTCATGTCTGATGCAGGTCTATTATGGATTGTATTGAGTACAGGTAGCCAAGTTATTGGTGTCCCACTGGCATTTTGTCTTCTGGACATCAGTATGAACTGACAGCCCCCGTTTTGCTTATTTTTGGCTCTTGTTGTTATTCTTTGGTTTGTTTGTGTGGTATTGTCTTTTTTTCTTGGTTGTTTCTTTATCAATATCTTGACAGAGTGCTAGACTTTCTCTCTTCCCTTAAGTTCATGTCTATTCCTTCAGCTGGGATACCTTTTTTTTAAGACTATTTTTGTTGGCTCTTGTCTTCAGTAATTTGATTGGGGAGATTCGGGTTCTTCTCCAGATGCCAGGGTTCTTCTCCTTTGGCCCTGATGGATATTTTATTTGTTTGCAGCTATCTCCTTTTTTCTGGTGAAGAACGAGTCAGTGGGCCTCCAGAAGGGTATGATGGTTATTGATTGGTTGATTTGGCTGGGGTCGGGGTGTGCCATTTGCTGTGTCTGTCGTTGTTGAGTTTGTTCTGCACTACCTGCATGCCACTGGCTGTGCTTCGATGGATGCTTTGTGGTTAGATCCTGTCTCCTTGGTCCCCAGTTCCAAGGCTTGTATTTTACAGCTTGTCTGCAGTGTTTATGAAGTCTAGTCAGCATATGTCTTGGGTGAATATTGGAGCTTGGGGAGGGGGGAGGGGTTTGGCAGTCTAACACAGTCATGGCGGCAATATATTAGACAGTGTTCTTGGTCCTTGTTGATCTTGTGTTGCCCATGGCCATGTTTCCCAGCTGATGGACTCTTTAGAATTAGTGCCTGTCGCCACTTCTTACTGGCAAGTTCCTCGTCTTTCTCTGTGGTTATTTAGCTACAGGGAGCCACCATGGAGGATTTCCCAGAAACCCAGTGTTGAATGTAATGAAATGCCTCTTTCTGTTGGATTTCCAGCGGCTCTCTGTCTCCCTCCCTTCCAGGCTTGTTAGTTCATAAGAGATGAGTATCTGCTCCAGAATTGACCAGTGAATTTGTGGAGGATTGAACTCCAGGCCCTTGTTGTGGCGATCAATTTTAATGCGTTAAAGGGTTTTTTTTTTTTTTTTAGTTTGAATTGTTTGGGGACTTTGGAAGTTTTGATGATTTTGTTCTTGTGAACCCAGTAGTTGTCTGTGAAGCTCCGTCTGTGTCAACGGATGCCTTGTGGGTCGATTCTCTCGCCTTGGTCCCCTAGTTTCAAGGTTCATCATAGCTCCTGTGGTGCTCCCTTCTCCCCTGGTACATTCCAGTTTATTTTCCTTCTCTGTGGGTGGTTAGCTTCATGGAGTCCAAGGGACTCTCCCAGAAAGCCAGTGTCGAAGGTCTTCAAACTTCAATGTCTAATGAAGGTATAAGGAAACTTCAATTTCTGTGTGAGCCCCGGTGGCTCCCTGAAACCCTCCCTCCAGGTTTTGGGCGGGTTGGTTACACCTATCAAGGAGCTGAGGGTGGAGGAGTCGGCTGAACAGGAGCTGCCTCCCCTCTTTGTCCATACGAGTGGGGGAGGTGGGGTAAACGAGTATTGCGCTAAGTTTCGAGAGCTTTCGACCGTTTGTTTACATACAGTAGTTGCAAGAGTTCTTTCGGTGGGTCTCGAGGCTGCGGTCTCTTATGAAACCAGCCGTGTTTTGTTTAGTTTTGCTGGCTTTCTGGGTGCCATCCCCCAGTGGTGGCCTAAATATATACATTAGCATCACTGCTGTGTTAGTGTGTGTGTGTGTGTGTGTGTGTGTGTTTATGGGGGTGGGGAGGCCATTGAACTCCTCTGCAATTGATGCAACCTTATAGATGGTTCACTATAAGTACTGTAACTTAAGTAGCGATAGTAGCTTTAGAGAGCCATTGGGGCTCGATCAGATATTGGCATTTTATTACATTCAACGCTGATTTTTTACCCTTGAAATATTGCTTAACACTGATGGATAATTTTCTTTTCCTACAGTCAACTAAAGGAGACAAACCCATGGAGGAACATTGGATGGAGCATATGAAGTAGATTTTACAAACAACATGGCGACTTTCACAACAGATCATGTCAACAGTCGAGATTGTTTGCACGTATGGTCCTGCGGGTCAAGTTACTCAGCAGTTTCCTTAGGTTAAAAATATATTTTTTTAGTGTGTGTGTGTGTGTGTGCGCGCGTGCACATGTGTGTGTGTGCACGCACATGTGAGTATGTGCACGCGCATGTGTGTGTGTGNCACAGAGACTATCGCTGTCTTTCCAATGTTTCTTCGGATCTTGGTTTAACCTGCTTATGGGTGGTGGGCTTGGAGTATCTCACACTGGGCTTCATGGGACATTGAGAAGAATGTATGACCGCCTCATCATTGTGGAAGACATCCACAATGCTGATTCCTCTCTATGTGCTGTGAAGCCTCGTGTGAGATTCAAAGCCGGCACCCATAAACAGAGTAAAGGAAGATCCGAAGGAAGGTGGTGGGGCTTTTCCTATTACCTAATGCCTCTGTCCACCAAACAGTAAATAGGTACCTGGGAGCTAGCCAGCTTGTGGTGGTGTTTCATCCTGGGGAGAGTCGGTATTTCTGCCTTGGTGGGGGTCCCGATGTAAGCCTTATGTATATGCAGAGGCTGCCTGTCCCTTGCATAATGAATTAAAACAATATATATTATTATTAATAAGTCTCTAAGCTGTATTCATACTGTTGAACAATACTCTATAATCCATCATATAAAACAGGGTAGCAGTATATTGCTTTGTACCCAAGCTTATAAATAAAAATAATCATGCTCTGTATGCCTGTTTATTTTTTGTTTGTTAACAAGCTTAGGTTACTTGTTCCCTTGTACACATCAATGTGCTGCTGCCCTAGTCTGTTATTCTTACTAGGCTGTTAGTCATACATGGAACCAGGAGAGAGCATGAAATGCGAGGCTGATGTTAGCCTGCACTATCAAAATCAGGATACAGCACAAGATATCCTCCAATATTCGTGTGTATGAGTAGTAAAACAACGCTCAAAGTACCTCGTACCATTTGTCTGAAATCATTGATAACAGATATAGTGTTGGAGAGTATATCCTAGCTCTTGTTCACACAGTTTACAATTGGAATGTTCACCATTGTGGGATTCCTTATCTTCAGCCATCTGTCATAGATATCGATACCCCAGCCTTAGTCAGGCAATTGCAATGCCACACTGTCTTTTGGTGTTTTTTGTGCTGCCAGTTCATATAATTCTCGTTCTAAACATATCATAGCTTTTTATACTCGCGCTTTCTGGCTTTGAGTGTCATTGCTGTTCTTCTGTCATCGCCAAATTCTTTAAATATTGCGACTTTTAAAGCAGAGATTGGAATGCCCACATCCCACTCAATTTGTTGTTGATTGAGGGGCGATGATCGAGGGATTGTCAAACTCAATTTCAAGCTTATCACATAAATGAAATTAATATTATGACTATTTTTGTCGTACTAATATAAAAAGAGCATTTATGAGCCGATTCATTTTAAGTTTTAATTAATATTTCATAATAATTGCCATCATAAAAAGCTATGATTTGTTCAGATCTGAAACTATCTATAGGCAGCACAAAACGTCCACCAGACTGTGCAACACAGGTTGCAAGGATCAGGTTCGGTTACCGTTACCTGTGGCAGGTGGCTACAGGTGACGGATCTTCCAATCCTGAGCACTCCAGGTGCAAACTCTGTGAGCAGGAACTGCGGCATGATCTCCCACACTACGCCACCGAATGCCCGGTTATTAGAACTTTCAGACCCGTTGGCATGAAGTACCTGGCGCTTTGCAATTACTTTATTCACTCTTGTGTTCTTCAAGATATCCTTATAATGCACCCAAAATTTGCCAGTGCAGGCTACTAAACATATGGCCCTGTATGACTAACCATCCTGCGAGATGGGGACTTTTAGTATCACTGTTACCTTATTCACTCTTGTGTTCATGATAGCCTCATAACGAACCCAGAGTCTGTCAGTGCAGATTACTTATCACGTGTCTCTGTATGACTAATCATCCTGTGTGATGGGGAATTTTTAGCATCACGTCGCTAGCTTTTTGACACACTTCTTACTACCCTAGACTATATGAAGTACCCCTTCATATAGTCTAGGGTAGCTGTACAAATGCAGATGTACCCAATTTATTAATACAAACAAAAATCTTCATAATAAATATTTCGAATATAAATTTATTTTTTTTATTTTTTTTTGAGATATATACAAGAGTTGTTACATTCTTGTACAGCCACTAGTACGCGTAGCGTTTCGGGCAGGTCCCTGGAATACGATCCCCGCCGCGAAGAATCGTTTTTTCATCCAAGTACACATTTTACTGTTGCGTTAAACAGAGACTACAGTTAAGGAATTGCGCCCAGTAAATCCTCCCCGGCCAGGATACGAACCCATGACATAGCGCTCGCGGAACGCCAGGCGAGTGTCTTACCACTACACCACGGAGACTGTAAATTATTATTATTAGATAAGCGGGTTTTCTTCCTATTGTGGGGTATTGTACATGCCATTGGGCGTATGTTTACACACAGGATGAGTGACGCTGTCTAATAAATTCGCCCCTCGAGGCAAAAGTAGTAAAAAAAATGGAAGAAGAAGAAGAAGCACTTTTTGTTATGTGCAGAACGTTGAGTTATCATCTCACGCAGTTCTCCGTCGGCCGCCAGTACGATAATTATCAAGCTCTCGGTAACACTGCTGTTCTGGTGACTCGACTCCGCAGATATAAAACTATAAATGACGACCTTTAATTTCCCGCGCGTGTGGTAAGTTCGTTACTGGTTAACGGTGGGAAATGACCGTTTAACGGCGGAATACGGTTTGAGTGTGAAAATAACCAATGGAGAGCCGTGGAGGGCGGGGAGGCAGAGGTAACAGCCAATGATGGTTTGTTTACGGCCCGGCGCGCTGTGAGTGGCCGCTTCTGACCAATCTGTAGTCGCCGTTATTTCGTCCAATCTCAGGTAACTTTTCATGTTTGGCGCCAATAATTATCTGCCAATCTTCACTCAGTGGCCATTAGAGGAGGATGGGCGGCGTGCGGTGTGCCGCGGGCGTGCTGTGGGCCGCCCCCGACACCTCACACCTCACCCTGAAAAGCGAGATGAAATGGCGGACTGAAAGTATTTTGCACGAGGGCCTAAAATTGGCGGTGAGAGGAGAAGGGCGATGAAGCCATGGCCACTGGCGGCCTGGTGACGGGCCCTGGTGATTGGCCCTGGGGGCCTGGTGATTGGCCCTGATGATTGGCCCTGGCGGCCTGGTGATTGGCCCTGATAACTTGATGGGCCCTAATGATGGGCCCTGATAACTTGGTGATGGGACCTGGTGATTGGCCCTGATGACTTAGTGATGGGCCCTGGTGATTGGCCCTGATGACTTAGTGATGGGCCCTGGTGATTGGCCCTGATGACTTGGTGATGGGCCCTGGTGATGGGCCCTGATAACTTGGTGATGGGACCTGGTGATTGGCCCTGATGACTTAGTGATGGCCCTGGTGATTGGCCCTGATGACTTAGTGATGGGCCCTGGTGATTGGCCCTGATGACTTGGTGATGGGCCCTGGCAGCCTGGAGATGGCACTGGGCTCTATTACAGTCACCAGTCTAAGGTGAAGCCACCATTACTTGTGATTACCTTGACAGTGTGAAGGCTGAGCACTGTACAGAGCCGCACTGCCTTCACTGTTGTCCTTGTTGTCTTGTATCTCATCCATAAGATTCTCTCTGATGCTTCCTAGAAAGATTTCATATTTTTATATATGCAGATAATTTAGAGATTACAGTAGATTAATTAGTTTGAAAATGGGAATAAGTATGCTCTTAAATAGGAAAAAAAAAATATATATATAAATATAATACTGTATATGCGAACAAGCCTGAACGGTCTCCAGGCATATGTGCAACTGAAAACTCACACCCCAGAAGTGACTCGAACCCATACTGCCAGAAGCAATGCATTTGATGTACAGGATCCCTTAACCACTCGACCAACATGACTGGACAAAAGAGGATGGTAGCCGAGGCTAATTCCCCATCCCCCCGCCGGCACTCTGTTGGTAATCTTGGGCATGGTACTTTATCAAATCGCCTCATTCTTTGGGGCACACGTGAGGAACACAAATGCGAACGAGCCTGAACGGTCTCCAGGCATATATGCAACTGAAAACTCAAAAGGCTTGTTCGCATTTGTGTTCCTTACGTGTGATACTTCAAAATGCTATAC
>WNGS01165523.1:1087886-1106043 GCA_020271785.1 Procambarus virginalis
ATCTGGGCATGGTATTTTATCAAATCGCCTCATTCTTGGGGCACACGTGAGGAACACAAATGCGAACGAGCCTGAACGGTCTCCAGGCATATATGCAACTGAAAACTCAAAAGGCTTGTTCGCATTTGTGTTCCTTACGTGTTGATACTTCAAAATGCTATACCCAAGATTCCCATCCGAGTGCCGGCGGGGAAGTGGTTCAAATAGCTTCGGCTATCACTTCCTTTTGTCCGGTCGTGATGGTCAAGGCGTCTTGTACATACCAGTTGCGTTGCTCCTGGCAGTATGGGTTCGAGTCACTTCTGGGGTGTGAGTTTTCAGTTGCATATAGTCCTGGGGACCATTCAGGCTTGTTCGCATATATATATATATATATATATATATATATATATATATATATATATATATATATATATATATATATTATATATATATATATATATAATATATATATATATATATATATATATATATATATATATATATATATATATATAATATATTTTATTTTCTTCTCCGAGGCTATGGGTCCCCACATTGGCACCAGAGGTGGTACCCTCACTATATTTAAAAAAAAAATATATATATATTATATATATATATATATATATATATATATATATTTTATTATAATTAATATTTTATTTATATATTTATTTAGGTAGGGGGGGTTGTGGAGGCAAATCTTCCCATATATACATTAAGATGTGGTTCATCTATGTGAAGTTGTGGTTGACATCGCTACAATGTGAGTCCAAAGAATCAGAGGGTCTAAATGGGGAGAAATGATTTACGATTAGAGATTGAGCATTTACATTTGTTTCCAACAGAATGGGTAATATCTTTCTTTTAAAAGATAATTTTACTGAAGCCTTGAATGAAGCAAATTGCATTTAATAGATGGTGAACTTGGTGCCACCCAATGTTCAGCATGAACATTGGTTTTAGCTGTGTATGTTGTGTTCAGTAATGACCTAAGGGAAGGGCGGTGGGTGTAGAGGAGCATGCATAGCTGTAAACAAGTAATTATCCAAAGAAGGCACCAAGCTGGGAAGGCTATGTAGCACTATCAAATGTGAGGAATAATCATAGAGCGCTAAATATCACTTAAGGAGGCCACTATGAGAACAGATGTATAGCTGTGTACTTGTCCAGAGTAGAGTGATGGTCTTGCTTCGTGCAGGCCGGCGTTCAATCCCCGACTATCCAAGTGGTTGGGCATCATTCTTTCTTCCCCCATCCCATCCCAAATCCTTATCCTGACTCCCTTCTGAGTGTTATATAGTCAAAATGGCTTGGTGCTTTCTCCCGATAGTTCCCTTCCCTTGTCAAATGCATCGCTGCCCCTTTCTGTGATGACATGCAGGCTACCTGGTGCAGTTTCCTTGTATTTAATGGTTTCCTAATATAGCTATATTTACAGTAATGGTACTACGATCATAGGTAATATGATCGCTAAAATGTTAGGTTAATATACTGTGTTGTGCGTAGGTATCCACTAGGAAAATTTAATAAACATTCCATTTTTTAAGTTTTTGTGATTATTCTCATGTTATATGTTGTATGTTCTATCATTTTGAAAAGTTGGCCATGATTGAAAATTACTTGTGACCTTTTGGAGAATAACTTGAGAAATGTCTTGATAATATCCACACAATTGTGGTTGTGTTGATATTCAAAAAAACTAATAATCAAACTTTATGCAAGTTTTCACTTCCAGAAAGTCCTGTTAGTTTAGTCAGTATAGTCATGGTGGCTTGACGCTTCCTTCTGTTGATTAACGTGCCTTCCAGAAAGTCCTCAAAAGCATGGTCAAATGATAGAGGCAAGTTGTAAGCCACAACACTAACCAATGTGAAAGATTATTGTATTTTTCTTGAGAGAAAAGTAATAGGACAAGTGAAAAATATTATTTAGTTTTGAGAGCATAATTATATTTTGGCTTAATTTTTTTTGGCTGAGGGGCAGTGGTCTATAGACACCCCCAAGTATGTTGAAAGCAGTCTGTCTGCCATCTACCAGGTCATTCATCCAGAAAGGTAGGAATCCTAAAAACTACAGATTGTTAAAATTTACAAACCGAAAGCTGAATGAGCAGACAGAACTCCCCAATCGTAAAACAAGCACGCAAGCATGACGTTACCACAGTCACAGTTCTGCGGTCTGCTCGGCTCCAGACCGCAGAGCCCCAGATCTCCCGCACTGGCTATCCAACCCCAGCTCTGAGGCTGTTGTGTTGGGTGGCGGTCGATCGATTCTGGCTCCAATCCTTGAGCAGTGCTGTGCTTTGTGGTGTTGTACTACGGTGTGGTGGTGTGGGAGCCAGGTGTAACTCAAGAAGTACTGGAGCTGCATGCGCCTAGGGTTACCTTCCCTAGGTGCCCTGCAAGTACTGCCCTTGCAGTTTGGGGTTGCCTTCCACAAACTGTTGGGGGGACTGCCTCCACAGGGTTCTTTTGTGGCTCGGTGATTGCCCGCCCTTGGGGTCAGCTGGGGTTTTTCCTACCACCGTTTGGCCTTGGGTAGGCGGTAGTATTGTCACTGGCAGGAGCACAAGGTACTATGCAGCTGTCTTATAATATGCCTAGCAGCCAGTTCTGTTCCTCCTGGAGATGTGTTTTTGTAGGATGCTTATTTTGTTTTTTTTTGCCTGGTGGGGGTCTGCCTTGTGTGGCTGTAGGACCACTTGTACTATTTGGGTGGCCCTCCGCTAGGTCCCCGTGATTGCACATGTCACAGGGGCTCGGCATTTTGTTTGGTAGTTCTGGGATAACCGGTTAGCAGTACCTTGCCTGGGCCTTCCGTAGCAGTCAGCCTAAGGGCCCTGGAAACCCCCATTGGGGGCTTATTGTTTCAATGGATGAGTCCTCCGAGTCCCATCTCGCTTTGTGCGAGGTTGAAGGTTGCTCTGTCACCTTCTCAGGGTGACACTCGCCGTTTTTGCCTCTGTCATGCTGCCTGTTGGGTCAATGACACCCTTGACCCGGAGTCCTGCAAGTGGTGTTCCTTGCTTGTACTCCAGTTCAACCAGTCCACTGCTATTGATATTCGGGTGCAGGCAGCTTCAGCGTTGCACGAGAGGTTTAGGTTACTGCAATGTGCTAGGTGGGTTGCCTTTGTGATGCCCAAAAGCTGCCCTGCTTTGGTTATAGGGACTCTGATTTTGGGGGCGTTAGCCACCTCGACTTTGGTTTTGTCCATGCCCCTTGGTCCTTCCCTTGCTGTGGTTCATCCTCTTCCCGAATCCCAAACGTCTGAGGATTTTGGAGTTGGGGTATGACTTTCTTTGTGTTAACTCGGGTGGCTTTGGGGGACTGTCCCATACGGATTGGCGGTGGGGGCATTCGAGCCTGTTCCTCCTGCCGGGGCTTCTGGGTCATGCCAGCGGACCACTTTCTAACCTGCATTTCCAGTAGACTTTTCTTTCCTCCTGAGGCAGAGGGTTTGGAGGATGGCTCTGCCTGCCCTGGGTCCTAACAAGGAAGATCCCGGGGCTGGGGAGGAGTTGACTTGGGGGGGGGCTTGGGCCCCACTTGGGTGTTGGCTTCTTGTTACAGGGGGAGGGGTTTCCTATTCCCCCCCCCCCCTCCCTGTATGAGTTTGATATGAGTTCAGCTCCTCCCCGGGTTTGGTTCCGGGTTCCCTTAGGTTCCTCGGTTCTCTGTTTCCGGAGGTTTTTGGCTTCCCACATCCTGCATAGGGAGGTGCGGCAGGCCATTGTGACTTGCCTCCTGCGAGATCCAGATTACGCCGTGATAATGGATCCTCCTTTTGAGTTTGGCTCCTCTTTTTCCTTACTGGGTGCGTTACGAGATGCCAGAGTCTTCCTGGCTGGCAGACTGCCCTTTCTTTTCGTTGGGGGGCGTGGCATGCGTTCTGTCGGACCCGCACGCTTGAGTGGTGGTAGCTGACTACGGTTGTTCAGGTTTATCTGGAGGGTGGGGGTGGGGTGAGTTGTAGCACTTCAATGCATGCTAGTAGACCCCCCTGTGCTTCCTTGTGATGTCAGCCACGTGCAGTTTCACATGCAGGTTCCCCTCCCTTTTGGCATCCCTGGTAGCTGAGGATTCCCTGCTGGAGCTGTCTTTGGACTGGCTCAAGGAGGATGTGAAGGAACCAAGTTCCAGGCCAGTGTCCAGTGCGGTTGCTTCGGCTGCCTTGTTGAAGTTGTTTGCACCGATTCTGTGGGAAGCTGTGTTTGTTCTTTGCTTCTTGCCTTACGTGCCGTCAGGTGGTGTTCGTCCACTCTTTGAAATCTGCTTGGGCCCTGTCACTTAAATTTTTGTCCCCTTTTTGTTCGTTGCTGTTTGTAGAGTCTGGGCGTTTTGGGTAGTTTCCTCTGGTCTGCGGTGGCATTGGGTGGGTGGCTCCTCCTTTAGGGGGGAGGAGGCCCCATCCTTGCGCTGTTGGGTCATCCTGGAGTGGGTACGCTCTGGCGTGGTTGAAACGATTGTTGCTCAGGTGGGTTTCTCGTACATTTCCAGATCCAAAATGGGACTCTGCGGATCTGTGATTCATTCTGGACTTGTCCCATCTGACCCCGTGGGTCTTTTGCCCCTCCTTTCAGATGACTACTCTCTTGGGTCTGGCTGCTTTTTGGAGCCGGGTGTTTGGGTGGTGTTCGTGGACCTCCGGGACGCATGTTGGCACATCCCGATTCATCCAGGGTTCAGGGACAGGCTTGGTTTTGTTGTGGGGTGACAAGCTTGCTGCTTTTGTTGCCGTCCATTCGTCTTGAATCTGGCGCCTCGTGTTTTTACACGCCTTACCCAGGTCGTGGTGACCCGTTTGCATCTGTTAGGGGTTTAGGTTCTGGCTTCCTCGACAACTGGCTGGTCTGGACTTTCAGCCGGTCTGCATGTTTGTTCGTCAGGGATTTGGTTCTTACTCAGCTCGCCGGGTTTGGGTTTTTGGTGAACTGGAGATACCTGGTTGATAACTGGTTGATGGGGTTCTGGGAGTTCTTCTACTCCCCAAGCAGAGAAAGTCCCATTTGGTTCCCTCTCAGGTTTGAACTTGGCTGGTTTTGTGTGGGACTCTCGAATCACTTCCTTGTCTCTCCCTCCAGCGGTGTTGCTGCGGCAGCAATCCCATCTTCGGTTGTTTTTGGAGGGCACCTGGGTCACTTGTCGGTTGTTCGAGCATCTGTGCGGGAGTCTGAACTTCGCTGTGCTGGTCAACCCATCAGGTCGGATCTGGCTTCGACAGCTTCGGAGGACCTCTCTTCCGCCACTCTACGATCGCTAGGTTTGAATCCAAGGGGCGGGGCCTTACTTCGGCTGCTGTGTTGCCGGCTTCCTCTTCAGGTTTTTCTGGGTTCAGTGTCGTGCGCCTACCCGAGCCCTCACTCGATGTGTTCACAGATGCGTCATCTTTCAGCCGGGGCTTTGTGACCAGTGCTCACCAGGCCAGCTAGTGTCAGTGGGGTCTGTTCTTCCATTGGGCTCGCAGCACGGGGTGGGAGTTCGCGGTGGTGTGGTTTTTGCTTCGGAGGGTTTGTGTCGCTCCTTTCCATTTGGATGATTAGGCTGCATTTGGACTGCTCCCTGGTGGTTCATTACCTGAACCGAGGGGGTTCGATGTGGTCCTTGGCTCTTTGGTGTTGGTCGCTTCGAGTGACTCGTCTGCTGAGTTCTCGGGATTTGGCTGTCCTGGCGGGTCATATCCAAGGGGTGTCCAATGTCCTGGCGGACGGCTTGTCCCGGTTCATTCCTCCTGGCCACAAAATGAATGGTCGACGCCGACCCATTCCGTTGGCTCTGCCAGACGTTTGGGCATCCGGAGGTGCATGGGCTTGGTCGAGGCATCTTCCGGTATACGCAGCCCTTTTGACTGGACTGGTCGAGGTGGGGTTACTTGTACCTCTTTTTTCCTGGTGTGGTTGTTGCCCCAGGTCCTGGCTCGCTTGGATAATTACCAGGGGAGGGTTGTCCTGTTGGCACTTCAGTGGCTGGCCCAGCCTTGGTTTCAGGCGCTGCTTGCTCGGTGTCCGATCCCGAGGATCTTCCCACGGCTCTGCCTCTTTCAGCAAATCCGTCCGGTCTGGTACGTGGCTGGTTCAATCTTCTCTGATTTTCACGTCTGGTCTTTTTGACTCTGGTATATAACCACTTGTATGGTGATCTGGTGGCTTCGTTGATGGTGTCCCACCTGTGTGTTTCGTCTTGGCAGCAGTATGAAGTTTCCTGGTGGTCCTTTCGGCACTTCTTGACTCTTCGCAGATTGTTTTCGATTTCTGATCGGGTTTTGTCCTTTCTCTTGGTTGTTTCAGGACCATCATCGTGTGCCAAATACTGGACTGTCACCTCGTTTCATGCTGCACTGGCGGAGCTGTTTCAGCTTGCGTTCGGGGTGGATGTCACTTTTACTCCAAGCTTTCTCAGGCATTGCTTCACCTATATAATATATAATATAAGAAATTCACTTTCGCAAACAGAGTGGTAGACGGTTGGAACAAGTTAGGTGAGAAGGTGGTGGAGGCCAAGACCGTCAGTAGTTTCAAAGTGTTATATAACAAAGAGTGCTGCGAAGACGGGACACCACGAGTGTAGCTCTCATCCTGTAACTACACTTAGGTAATTACACTTTGGTAATTACCTCCTGAGCCTTCCTGGTCGTTGGACCAGGTGCTCTCTTTTTTTCTCTCTCCTCAGTTTGTGGTGGGCCCCTTCAATTCAGGACTTTTTTTTTTTTTTTCCTTCTTAAGGCTCTTTTTTTTTTTTTTTTTTTTTTTTTCTTGTTAGGATTGGCCTTTGGGGTTTCGGTTGGGGAGCTTCATGCTCTCTTCCAGCGCAGGGGTTTCTGCTCTTTTGGCCCTGGTAGTCGTTTTGTTCCTTTGCAGAGTTCTCCTTCTTTTCTGGCGAAGAATGAAATTGCTGCTTTCCAGAGGGGTCTTTGGGTTGTTGATGATTGGTTGGTTCGGCTGGGGGTGCATGATGTTTTGGGTCTGGTTGCAGCTCTTCGTTGTTACTTCCAACTTCATGGGGGGTGTCTATAGGCCATTGCTTCTCGTGCCTCTCTGAGGGGGCCAGGTTCTGGAACGTGGTACCCGGTAGGCCTAGAACTCCATAGATTTACTGTTGCCACATTCTAATACAGTATATACACATCAGCCCTGTATAGCTCTGGGGAGCCTCAAAGTCTCGTCCAGAAAATGGTGTTTCATTACATTCAACACTGGTTTTTTGGAACTGCATATCAAATTAAAATATACAATCAGTGTGTTAGTGTGAATTAGTTTTATTTATATAAATGTTTCCTATTGCCAGTCAGGACAGCAGCATCACATATTTTATTTCAACAGAATACAATTTGCCATCACTACCTGTGAGAAAGATGGAAGGTACAGACGGAGATGATATTGGAGCGTCATTCTTGTCTTCAGAGCAGTACATGGTAGAGGGTCACAGTGTTCATAGCCATCAGCACGATGATGAAGATAAAGATGATGTTCCTCACCTTTTGCGTGAACAAGATCGTTTCCTTCCAATTGCAAACGTAGCCAGGATAATGAAGAAAGGAATACCAAAAACTGGAAAGGTAAGACGTATGAAAAAAAAAAAGCTGTGTAGGTAAAAAGCTCCCACGGGCATTGTCCTGCTTTCATGAACGTGGTGAAGTACCTCCAGGTCAGCTTTATCTTCACTTTCGGACACAGTCTTTTTTCAGTCCACCCCACCTGGACGTTAGTTGAAGCCCGACACTGGAGAATTCTCGGTGCAGCTTAGAATGACCTCGGGAAGGTTCATGAAGCCTCGCCCAAAATAGATCCTCCCAAGCAGTGCTTGGGCCTGCTTGGTGATAGTGTGCTGCACCACTGTAGCTCATTGTACTCGCTTAATACTTGTTTCACTTAAATTCATTTCCTTGCTGAGGTAATCCACTCATTAATTATAACCAGTTATTAGATTTTCGTATCTTGAGTACTTCATATCTGTCGTCTTCTTGCCTCTTTAACAACCTTTATGAATAACTAAATTATAACAATGAAAGAAGGGGATCATTTTAGTTGGTATAGCCAGGTAATATATAATAGCAGACGAATTATTGGAGATGGAATAAAGTAGAGAAGATATTTGAAATCACAGATGTTTGTTTTCAAAAGGACATTAAATAATTTAAAAATGTCTACCTCTGAAGAATATCTAATCACAATAGGCAATTAATGGGCACGTCCTGAAGAAGGGGCACTAACTGAATATCTGCAGGATATACATTATGGTACTGCAGTTCACCAGGACAATAATCCATGAATGTCTTTAGCTCCTTACAGGCTGATGGGGTAACAGTGACTCCATGCTTTGCACTTCATAAGTCATTTCCCGAATTAAAATATTAATTTTCACTCTTCTCGAAGGCGAGTGCGGTGGCCCGTAGGACCATCCGTGCGGCTAAACGTGCTTGCTGGGCGACTTATGTCTCTACCGTTACTTCCGAAACTCCTCTTCCGCTGGTCTGGAAACGTATCCGCAAGATTGCGGGCAAGTTCATTCCCGATGTCTCCCCAGTCCTTCGCCTCCATGGTGCTCTTGTGGCGGACCCGTTGCAGGTTGCGACCGAACTGGGTTCCCATTTCTCCTCTGTTAGTTCTGGTTCTCATCTCCCCCAATCCTTCCTTCTTCGTAAGCCTCTCCTTGAGTCTCGTCCTTTAAATTTCTGTACTTTTCTCCATCTTCCCTATAATGATCCCTTCTCTCTCTCTGAACTTCAATCTGCCCTAGCCCTTTGTGGTTCTACGGCAGCGGGCTCTGATGGCATTCATTATGAAATGCTCCGCCATCTCCCTCCGTGCACGTCTCAGTATTTACTGAGTCTGTACAATCGGGTCTGGGAGTCGTCGTCAGTCCCTGAAGACTGGCTCGATGCTGTTGTCCTCCCTGTTCGGAAACCAGGGTCTCTCGGGTCATCCCCCAAGGACTTCCGCCCTATTGCCCTCACGAGTTGTGTCTGCAAGCTCTTTGAACGTATGGTTAACGTTCGTTTGATGTGGTTCTTAGAACACTATAACCACCTCTCTCCTTCTCAATTTGGTTTTCGCAAGTGCCGCAGCACAACGGATGTCCTGGTAAACTTGAAGGTCTATATTCGTACTGCTTTTGCTGCGAAGACTTCCGTTGTTGCCGTCCTTTTTGACCTAGAAAAGGCTTACGACACTACCTGGCGGTATCACATTCTGTCTCAACTTCATTCTTTTGGCCTTCGTGGGAACCTCCCTCTCTTCCTCCAGAGCTTCCTCTCTCGTCGTTCCTTTCGTGTGCGGCTTGGTACTGCTCTCTCTGCCCCTTTTCGGCAGTATGAGGGTGTACCCCAGGGTAGTGTTCTGAGCACTACTCTTTTTCTAGTTGCCCTCAACGGTCTTCTTTCTTCTCTTCCTTCTGGTGTCTTCTCTGCTCTGTATGTTGATGATCTTACCCTTTGCTGTCAGGGTGATGATTCGCCTCTCCTTCAACGGCGGCTTCAACTTGCGATTGATGCCGTGTCGTCGTGGGCCACCAATCATGGCTTCAAGTTCTCTGCATCTAAGACTTGTGCTATGACCTTTACTCGGAAGCATGTTGTTCTTCGTCCCTCTTTGTCGCTTTATGGTCATCCCATTGTGTACAGGGATTCCGCAAAGCTCTTGGGGTTAGTCTTTGACACTCGTTTGTCTTGGTCGGCCCATATCTCTTGCCTCCGAGTTGAGTGCTCTAAGGCCCTTAACCTCCTTAAGGTTTTGTCCCATACTTCTTGGGGAGCAGATAGACGCACGCTCCTATATTTGCACTCCTCTCTCGTCCTGTCTAAACTCGATTATGGTTGCCCTGCTTACTCTTCTGCTTCTCCTTCTACTCTTCGCCGTCTTGATGCTTTGCACCATACTGGGTTGCGTCTCAGCTCTGGTGCCTTTCGTTCGACTCCCGCCCTCAGTTTGTATGTTGACACTGGCTTTCTCTCTCTCCAGGACCGCCGTGACCGCTACTGTCTTCGCTATCTTGCGCGGTCCTTACAGCATCCTTCCTCTCGCCTCTGTCGTGCTTTGACTTTTTCTCCTCCTGTAGCTCCTGTTCCTCTTCATTGTCTCCCGCTTTCTGTCCGGTTATCTCGCTTGCAGGATTCTCTTTCTGTTCGTCTTTCTAATGTTTCTCCTCGTATTGTTCCTTCCCTGCCTCCGTGGAGAGTCCCCCTTCCCAAGTTTTGTACGTCCTTGACTTGTATTACTAAAGCCTTTACCCCTCCTTCAGTTCTGAAAAGCCTCTTCCTTGAGCACTTTTCTTCGCACTCCCGCTCTATTTCCATCTTTACCGATGGGTCTAAGTCTGCGGACGGTGTGGGCTACTCTGTTGTTTTTCCTGACCGTACTTATATGTGTCGCCTCCCTTCGGAGGCTAGCGTCTTTACGGCGGAACTTTATGCTATTCTCTATGCTCTCCGTCTCTTGCTTTCTCATTCTCATTCCTCCTTTGTGGTTGTCGTTGACTCTCGTAGTGCCCTAATGGCTCTTGGGTCCTTTAATCCTGTCCACCCAGTGGTCATCGAGATTCAGCAATGGCTGTTTCTTATTTCTAGCAAGTTTAAATCGGTAGAGTTTTGCTGGGTTCCCAGCCATATTGGGGTTTCTTTGAATGAGCGTGCAGATGCTGCCGCTAAGGATGCCATCCGTTCTTGTCCCATCTCCCGTAAGGGTCTTCCTTATTCTGACTTTTATCCGGTTATTCATTCCTCTATCCTTGCCCGGTGGCAGAGTTGTTGGTCCTCTGTGGTTGGTAACAAACTGCGTACTCTCAAACGTAGTGTGTCCCCGTGGCCTTCCTCCTACCACCGTAATCGGCGGTGGGAAACTGCTTTAGCACGGCTGCGGGTTGGCCATACTCGCTTAACCCACGGTCACTTAATGGAGCGCCGCCCTGCTCCTTGTTGTCCGAATTGCGTTGTCCCTCTTACGGTTATGCATATCCTTGTTGAATGTCCTGCCTTCCAGGACGAGCGTGTGTCTTGCTTTCCGACCGTCCCTCGCGGTCACTTGTTCCTCGATAGAATTCTAGGTGAATCGGATACTTTTGATATCGTTCGCCTTATGCGTTTTTGTTCTCGTATTGGCTTTCTTAGTAATATTTAGCGCCCTCTGATTATTTCGCACTTTGATGGTGCTACATAGCCTTCCTGGTTTGGTGCCTTCTTTTGATAATTACATTACATTTCACTCTTCTCCCTTCCCCAATAACTTTAGATATAAAAGTCTATATCTATATATCCCCAATGGCTTTAGATAAACTTAGTCATTAGTGCACTTACAGCGTGCTGAATTTAGTAGTGAGCACAAGACATTCTCTGTACTCGGGAGAGTTTATTGTTGCATTTGAATCCATCTTCAGTTTGAGGATGGCTTAATTTGGCACCCAGGATTTTCAGAATGACTTGTATAGTCATACAATAGCATTGGTTTAGGTAGTCTGGGTTCTGGCTGCTTAGATGGCCATTTAGTTTTGGCCCCAGTTGGTATGCTTAACTACTAGCTAAGGCTTGTATTTCCTGAGCACTTACTCGGTTTTGATTTCTCATAAATTTTGAGGTTTTAGCTCGAGCTTACTTAATTGTGCCAGTAATTGGGGGCTGGTCTATATTACCTGCATGACCCAGAGGCCATGTTGTATCTGGACAGCTGTCTCTGCTTGGTGATGAGCAGATACTGTCTCTTCCATCCAGAGTTTGAGCAACTGCTGGGATACTTCAACTTGAAGTAGGATGGGTATGGCTATGGGTCGTGTGTGTCACTTCCTGTGACGGTTTATGCTTTGCAGGTCCTTTGATCACAGAATATGTGTGCCCCGTGAGGCCTGTGGAAGATGGTTTTCAGGGTTCAATAGCATGGTATCCCTTGGCTACATTAAGAGTTGAAACATGGTACAGTAGTATCGCGTCTCGCTTGGAGATTTGTCTGGAGCTATTGCCCCACACTGCAAGAATTGTGATCACCAGTCTTGTAACGAGTTTACTGTATAGTGAGGGAGTTGAAGGGATTTTGAATTTTGCACCAGTGCATCTCTCTCCAGTGGAGCTTTGCATTTTGTCTTCATTTGGATTGCCTCTGGTTCACTGCCTTGACAATGAAGGTTCCACTTGGTCTCACTCTCGTGGGCTTGGACTTGGTTCTGACAATTTTGAGTTTCTCATGTGGCATCTCGAATGTTCTTTTAAGTGGTGTTTGCCACTTCCGGATGATTTTGAATTGGTGGGAGGTGAACACGTTCCTTTAGTATGATGTGCAAGACAATCGAGTTTCTTGTTGTGGATAATTTTGCCTTGGCTTGAAATTGGCAACTGCTAGTGTATTTAGCTGCATTTCTAGATCATGAGGTAATCATGGCAGAAAATGTTTGCCTTAATTGGAACTGTTGGGTGTATTTATCTATTCCCTACAGTTCAGAAACTTCTTTAAATGTAAGTTAAGTTGGAGAGCTTTGGGGCCACATAATTTTTTTTTGGCTCCTTTATAGACACTTCAGCCTTGTTTTTCCAGACCTTGTTTTCTCGCTGCCCTCATCCAGTGCCTTGCCTTAGTGCCATAACTCTCAGGATAGTTCCTGGCTCTCTGGCAATTTAATTAAGCTTGTGGGTTTTTAGGACCACAGCATTTTAGGCTGTTCTTTTGTGTCGGTGGCTGTTTGTAATGGGCTTCTTTCTGACTGTTTGTGGAAAGGCTTTTCATGCCACTCTTTTCATTTGACTTTGGTGGAGCCTCACCTGTTAGCTTATTATTTTCATCTTGCCTCTTAACATTTGTGAAGGTCTCTTGGGCTTTTTCTCTTGCGGCATCTTGTACTCCTTAGGAGCCGAAATGGTTCCTCGATATTTTTTTTCTTTGTCACTGTTTTTAAATGGCTCCCTTCCTGGAAGACTTTGTTCAAAGCAGTATTCTTGTTGGGGTGATTGTGTGTGAGAGTTCAGCCCGTCTTCTAAACAAAGACCCCAAGTCCATTCCATGCACCTGCCAAACCCTTTATTTATGAATGAAAAACATTTTACACATGCCTCGCAAGTGATGATGTCTGAACACTTCTTGAACGAGTGCTTCGCTGACGACTTTTGTTCGAACCACAACGCTGTAAATGCTTAACCCACACTGTATTTGTAACCCGTACTACAAATGCAAATAATCGCCAATGGAACCTAAACATCTAACCTAATCTAACCAATGCCTAAATATGCACAATATGTTAATATAGAATAATATTAATTTATTTTTGAGAAAATTTATATTTTGAATACACAGCATGTTAAAATTTGATGAATATGTCTTTGGGGTTGACCACTAGTTAGAATGACTTGATCTGAAGACAGGTTGGAGAGTTACATGCTCTATGATGTCGGAATGCTTCATTGTTCGTCTGGGCTACTTAATAATTTTCTTTGTCTTAAGACACCCCTCTTTCTTGCTCAAGAAAATATCGTCCACCCACTGTCATCGTCCTGGGTCACCCCAAATACATGCATTACCCACTAGACTATGATGAGCTTAAAAGCAACACAACCTCAAGTTCTGCTGAATTTACAAGGAGCTTGGAAGGCATCAAATTGATACCTAAATAAAAAATTTATATGGTACCACCAACACTGTTGCAGGTAATGATTAGTTCCCCAACTACAGTATCTTCTTTGGTGACTTGGTATGCAAGCTCCAGTCAATCGCATTGCACCTAAAGATTTCCTCATTGATATACGTTATCCAACTTTTGTGATTTCATTGTGCATCCTGAACTATGCTGCACTCGCAGCTTTCGTCTCAACATTTTCACAACCAATATCAGGACTGGGTGTTTGTAGTGCTCTAATTGAATTTGCCGACCAATATGCCCTGTACACTCACTTGGTCTTATCAACAGTGTTTGGTGCTAGGCAGTGTTCTGGGTTGGGATTACATCCCAGCTTATCTTCAGATAAGTCCTGTCCTGCCTTTATTATTATTTTGTTTGTACAATACATTATTTTATTGTCTTATGTATTTTCAGGTTATCCCAGTATGAAGTGGTGTGAGGGGAACTACTGAAGGGACTTCCCAGAAATATAGTGGAGTGTAATGGCATCACCTTGGTACCTCTCCATCTCCATCATATCTTTTGCTTCTTTCTTGTGGTAGTTGCACCTTTCCTTGAAAGTGGGGTAGACTTGTTGCCTTGGTGACTTTGGTATCGGCAGAGGAGTTAGCATTGGGGTCATTTGTTTTGTAGGTTTTGGTATTTTAAACTTGTCTTGTTTGTGAGCAAGGGGCCCCATTTTATTGGTAAGCAACGAGTCTCGTAGGTCCTGCACCTGTAAGACTGTTAACGGCTAGTGTAGAGGATACTGAGGTGATGCATAGAAAGGGACAATTATTACTACTGTATAAATATGATACTCTGTATAGTATTTTTCACTAGATAAATCCATATTTTATGCATTATTTGTGTGTGCAACTATGCAAAAATATATTTTATATTATTTTCAGTAAGGAAAACTACACCAAACTTGACAAAGATAATAATAAACTGAAAGGGTCTGGAAAAATGTAGACCTGATTTTTTATGTTCTACAGCACATTGTTTGGGTTAGTGCAAGATTTTAAGAATTTATAGCATGTGATGCCAACTTTAAAAAATATAACTTGGCTTTTAAAGAAAACATTTCTTGCCCAGCAGATTGCCAAGGATGCTCGTGAATGTGTGCAAGAATGTGTGAGCGAGTTCATCAGCTTTGTAACGAGTGAAGCCTCTGACCGATGTCACCAGGTTTGTTGATACCAAGTACTGTACCTACTGTACTATATTTTTGTGTGTTGAGTCGGCACATTTTAGCGAGTTTGTCTTAACTGCTTTCCCCGAGGGTTCTTTTGATTGGCATCAGTGTAGTAGGGTACTTCACCAAGGGTCGAGTTAATGCTCTACTTGTGATCTCGTAATTATTTCTAAGAGTTATTGGTTATTTTGGTTTTAGATGAATTTTTAGGCTTCTATAAGGGAGTTGGGCCAAGATACGGAAGTTGAACAAATCCACAAGGGCCGTGATGAGAGTTCGAGCCTACATCCGGGATGATCCCAGACGCGCCATAGACAACTGCACCATGACATGGTGGCGCGTGGCCCTCATCACGACCCCTGTGGATTTGTGCATTTGTTGCATCATGCTATGGTGATGTCTGTGTATAGTGAAGTTCTCTTGGCCGACTCCCTACTGTTGCATGCTTAATACCATGGCGACTCTAAGTATCTTGGCTACACTTCACTATACAAACACTGATTTAAAATGTCATTTTTACATGAGAATCCATTGCCTTCTCCTCGATTATCGATTGTGGCACTTATTTTCTGTGGGAGTTCTTTTGGCTCCCTGGAGCTATCGGACTGATATTAGCTATATTAGTTTGGGGCTTCAGTCAATGAAGTTCAGCCTAATGGGGACCATGAGCCAGAACCTGGCCCCCTCAGAGTAGTGCAGGGAGCAATGGCCTAAGAAAACCCCACTGTTTTTCGGAGTATTCCCTGTCTGCCATGGACTGAGGCTAGGCACCCAGAAAGATAGGCGCCCCAAAACAAACCCCACTTGGTCGGAAATTGAGGAAATTGCAAACCCAAGACCAGAGAACCAGAACTCCCCCCAAAAGAAACAAGCAA
Organism: Procambarus virginalis; assembly: GCA_020271785.1. Lineage (NCBI taxonomy): Eukaryota > Metazoa > Arthropoda > Malacostraca > Decapoda > Cambaridae > Procambarus > Procambarus virginalis. Next base: position 1,103,510 of record WNGS01165523.1, read on the forward strand.
ATGTCATCAAACCGCCGTGCTGCTTGTCCACATAACTTCTCCTCTGGGAGGGGGAGGCAAAATCCCCTAACCCCCGCGCTGGCAGCCCACTCCCCAGTTCATAAACTAAGGCTGTCTGGGGCTGTTGTCGACTCTGGCCTCGGTTTCCTGCCAGGATTTATGCCCTTGTGGTGTTGCCTGTTGTTTGTGGTGCAGTGGCCAGGAGAAACTTAGTGCACTGGGGCTGCATGTGCTTAGGGCTACTTTCCTTAACCCTTAAAGTGCTCATCACTTCATATGAAGTGCTAGGCGTTTTACCAGTCGACTGCTCTTCACTTCATATGAAGTGTTGGAGCACTATGCAAGATTTTAAACGGCCCGCAGATACACGGGGTTCACCACACCTTCATCAGGGCTCTTGTAAACAGACGCCATTTTTAAAAAAAATCGTGGGCCAAACTCCCGGGTGTTAGGGGCCTCAGTATCGCATAAGCTACCAAGCCTGACGCACGCAGCATGAGCTCACAGCACTGCTGTTCAGCTTGTGACCACAGCATCGCCTAAAAATGCCATAATATACTTGTTCATGCTATTATGTAGCGATGATATTATTACAGAAGACCCCTGACTGTGATAAAAGTGACCAGGGTTCTGATAATAGCAGGATTGCGATGATATTTAGCGCTGTGCGCCATGGAGGGAGGAGTAATGCTGTGGGAGGGAGGATGGTGGCGATGTTTTCTGACTGTGTGTGGCCACCTTTTATTGACTGCACTCAGCATACCAGCTTAGTGGTTCTCTATAGTGAACACAAATGTAGATACTTATATATAACGTGTGTATAGAGGGTATAAACAGCAAGAGAAGGTTTGGAGCCGCCATTTTGGTGAGGGCGGTGGCGTCGTCTGCACGACGCCACCGTGCAGACGACGGTGTTGTTTACTGTTTACCACGATGGTCTTTGGGCACCATACCAGTTTATTTGTACAAGTATGGTGAATAAAACAGGTAGATATTTATTTATAATGTGTGTATATAGCGTAATAACACCACACAGTATTGTTGGAGGAGAAATATTAGTGTGTCTGGCCTTGAGGGAGGCAGCCATCAGCTGACTGTGTTAGGTCCTATGTCTTTGTGACTTTACTCACCATACAAGCTTAGATGTACAGTTATGGTGAACAAAACATGTAGATACTTATATATACCGTCTGTATATAGTGAATTATGGCAAAAACAGTATTGTGGGAGGAGAATGTGGGTGAGTCAGATGACTGGAGGGAGGGCGGGAGTGGCTGGCTGGTACACGGCGGTCACTCCTCGTTACTTTTTGACTCATAATAGCTACTTAGTGGTTCGTTATAGTGAACAAAACATGCAGATACTTATATATAACCTGTGCTTATAGTGTAATAACCGACAAAGTATTTGTTCACTGATTGATGAACATAACTGAATCAACAATATGCACACCATATTTTTGAGTACAGCAATGATTCACTCATTTTATTATATAAATATATCAAACTACACACTATTGAATAATATTACAGCAAAAAAACTATGAAACATCAATCAGAGACATTGAAATAATTAGGTAATTATCTCTTTGTGGCAACTCTGGCCTGACAGCTGGCGAGCAACAGACCGCCTGGGACGCATGCTGAGTCAGCGCCTATAATTTGCCAGACTTCCCCGCCCTATAGCGGGCAATATATGGCACTTACGATTTTTTTATTATTTTTCCCGTGATCAGTGAACACAAATTAACAAGTTTGGAAGAAAAAATAATTTTTTTTTTTTCAAAATGACATGCGCCTGTGCGGATAGCAGGATATTAGACCCCGAGCATGTTAAGGGTTAAGCACCCATTAAGTACTACCCTTGGGTTGTAGAGTTATCTTCCCTAGGGCCTTCGGAACCACACTCCTGAAGGGGTTCCTGCTGCTCAGCATTAACCCCACCCTTGGGGACAGCTGGGGTTTTGCAGCTTTTGTTTGGCTCTAGGTAGGGAGTGTTGTTGCTGGTTGGAGCGTTAGGTGCTGCGCAGCTCACCTACCTAACGGCAGCCGTGTTCTCCGTTCCTCTGTTGTTGTGCTTTTGCGGGTTTTCTTTTCTTTGTTTTTCTGCATGGAGGTGGTTTGCCTGGCTTGACTATTCATCTGCCTAGGGTATTTTGGGTGGCCCTCCTCTAGGCCATTGTTCTTGTACACTTCAGAGGGGTTCAGTTTGCCCAGTTCATTCTTTGTTGACATCTTGACATTATCATTCGAGCTCGACTGGCTTTGCAGCACCGTTGCCTGGGCTTCCAGTTGGGAGTGCCCCCTACGGGTTCTGGAAAACACTGTCGGGGGTTGGTTAACTAATGGATGCATCCTCAGAGTCCCATCTTGTTTTTTGTGAGTTTGATGGTTGTTCATTTGCCCTTGTCTCGAGGTGATGCTCACCTGTTTTACCTCCGTTATGCTCACCTGTTGGGTCGGGTGACACCTTTGACCCCGGAGTCTTGCGAGACATGTTCCCTGCTAATGCTCCCGTTTACCCATTCTTCTGAA
>WNGS01165523.1:1107043-1130812 GCA_020271785.1 Procambarus virginalis
ATATATATATATATATATATATATATATACAAAAATATATCGATCCAAGCACTCATATATATGAACAAATCCACAAGGGCCGTGATGAGGGTTCGAATTCAAGCACTTGTGGATTTATTCATTTGAAATATCACGTTATTGTGATTTCAATGTATATTCACATATATGTCTAGCCTACGCTTGAAACAATGAGATGTCCCCCCCCCCACTATTACGTTGCCCTAGGAGGGTAATGTAATAGGAGGCTATTACCTAGGACAAATCGGTTGACAAATCTTCAACGCAGTTTCCAAGTCAGTATTTACCCAGGTCATTCCTAAGTCTAAACTTAAAAATGTTATATCCAATGTCAGTGCTCTACATTGTGTTGATTTATTTAATACCTAATGCACCTGTTCACCTTGCAGTGAGCAGGTACCCAGGAGTTAGTCAGCTTGTAAAATGGAATGGAATGAAGGAATGGAAGACTAGTCAGCTGGTTGTGGGGGTCGCATCCTTTGTGGGGTCAGTAATTCGACCTTTTGGGGAAGGTCGGGGGGGGGGCGGAATCTCGATAAAAGCCTAACGTGTATAATACACTGTCGGGGGACAGGAAGCCTGAGTGTATTCATACATGTTTGTTTTTAACGAGGTAACCCCCCCCCCTCTCAGGTTGAATTACTGACCCCGCCCAGGCTACAACCCGCACAACAAGCTGACTAACTCCTGAGTACCTACTCATTGCTAGGTGAACAGACGCATTAGGTGAAAGGAAATGTGCCCAGCCATTTCTGTCCCCCCCGGGAATTCGAACTATTGTTCGAATTCTCGATTGATCCGGAATTCTCGATTGTACGTCGAGTACGAACCCGATTGTACTACCGGGATAACACACGCTGGCTTCATGTCCCCCGACACAATGAATTAATTAAAAAAAAAATTAACTATGAAATTGTAAGCGAATTGCAGCTTAGGCTTAAGAAAGACTAAAACCTCAAAAACACTTGCTGAAAAGTACATTGGTATTAATGTGAAATGTCTGAATGTTCTACATGACGTTCACTAGGTCTCTGGTTGACTGCCAGGCCCGGCACCTTATAAATATCCCCAGAACTCTTCAAAGCAACACCTCCACAGATCTCCAGTATCATCTATTGATACTGGTAATGGCTCAAAAGGGCCACCACTGACGGGCTATTCATGCCCGTGCCACCTTTTGGGTGGCTTAATCTTCATCAATCTTCAATTTCAAAGCAACAACACATGAAACTATTGTTTCCTTATAACTAACTCCTGCTGGCCTCACAGCACTGTTTACACTGGTGGCTCTGTTCACACGTAAACAAGCAACACTGCAGCAGCCTCTTCAATATATTTTGTTTTTATTTATTTATATACACAAGAGTTCTTACAGTCTTGTACAGCCACTAGCACGCATAGCGTTGCGGGCAGGTCCTTAATACTAATTTTCACACACACAAACACATTGCCAGGAAGCAGCCCGCAGCAGCTGTCTAATTCCCAGGTACCCATTTATTGTTAGGTGCACAGGGACATCAGGGTAAAAGAAACTCTGCCCATTTGTTTCCACCTCCGCCAGGGATCGAACCTGGACCCTTAGGCCTACGAACCCTGAACGCTGGCCACTCAGCCGTCAGACTTAATACTGAATACTAATTGAGATCAAAAGCACAAATGGAATTGAAAAAATGAAAAAAAGAAAAGGAGAATGAAAATAATTACATGATGGATGGAACAGTAAGTTGAAAATGCAACAGAACAGCAGATGGAATTTTAACTAAAGAAACAGAAGATTACGATTTTCTTTAAGTTAATACATGGCAGATATCAGCAGTTAAAGGGAAGGGAACTATCAGGGTAAAGCACCAAGCCATTACGACTATATAGCACTGGGAAGGGGTCAGGATAAGGATTAGGGATGGGACGGGGGGAAGGAATGGTGCCCAACCACTTGGACGGTCGGGGATTGAACGCCGACCTGCATGAAGCGAGACCGTCGCTCTACCGTCCAGCCCAAGTGGTTGGACATCAGCAGTTAAAGAAGTTGGTCAATAATCAATACTGTTTGAAAATAGCAAGACATAGCTTGACATTTAGGAAGTAAAGCAAGACATAGCTTGACATTTAGGAAGTAAGGTAAGTTACATGGTTACAATGATCAGCGCATTGAAAACTTCAGGCAATACAAATACCTCGGTGTGAATATTAATAATGACATATACCTCGGTGTGAATATTAATAATGACATAGTAAGTGAACTACAGTTTAAGCTTAAAGAAAGGCTAAGACCTCTTAAAACACTTGCTGGAAAGCACATTTGGTATTAATGTCAAATATGCTAGAATGTTCTACATGATGTTCGTCAGGTCACTAGTCGATTACCATGCTCTGCACCTTATTAGTCTCCCTAGCAATAGGCTGAAAGTTTTAGAGAAAATTCAAAATAAGCCATGAGGATAATTCTTGGAGCTGCCAGATGCACAAGAATCATCAACATGAGGGAGGAGCTGAAACTCCCAACCATATGTGAAAGAAGTGAGCAGCTCAACACTGCCTTCTGTGTAAGGGTGATGAGAGACCCAACGTCACCCTTACTACTTAGAGACACACTGATTAGTGCTGTGTGTAGGCGGGAGTGTGTTGCCGACACACCAGCGGCCAAACCGTATGCAAGCTGGTTGACTAGAAGTGTTGTCAACCCGTATGCAAGCTGGTTGACTAGAAATGTTGTCAATCTCATTATACTAAATATTCCTATTGTATGTAACGTACTAGCCAATGATATTCCATTATATCTGTACCTTGAAATACAAGTGCCTTACACGCCCACCAGCAAAAAGAACAAGGAAACCCCAGCTCTCCTGATCAACACTTGAAACCATTTATTTTTTATTAATACGTGAGGTACATCTGCATTTGTGCAGCTACCCTAGACTATATGAAGTGGAGTACAGTGTGTCAAAAAAGCTAACTACGCGATGCTAAAAAATCCCCATCACATAGGATGGTTAGTCATGCAGAGGCATGTGATAGGCAGTCTGCACTGGCAGACTCCGGATGCATTTTGAGGATATCAACACAAGAGTGAATAAGGCAGCAGTGGTAATAAAAGTCCCCATCTCGCAGGATGGTTAGTCATACAGGGCCATATGTTTAGTAGCCTGCACTGGCAAATTTTGGGTACACTGTGAGGATATCTTCAAGAACACGAGTGAATAAAGTAATTGCAAAGCTCCAGGTATCTCATGCCAACGGGTCTGAATGGTCTATAACTGGGCATTCGGTGATGTAGTGCGGGAGATCATACCGCAGTTCCTGCTCACAGTTTGCACCTGGAGTGCTCAGGATTGGGAGATCCGTCACCTGCAGCCACCTGCCACAGGTAACGGTTACCCAACCTGATCCTGGCAACCAGTGTGTCGCACAGTCTGGTGGACATTTTGTGCTGCCCATAGATATAGGTTTCAGATCTAAACAAATCATAGCTTTTTGTACATATACTTTTTATACTCGTATGGGCCAATAGGCCTTCTGCAGTTGCCTTTGTTCTTATGTTCTTATGTACTAGTACTGTCAGGTCGTTGGGAGTCAGTAATTTCTTTCCTATCAGACCTGAGTGTTTGGACCAATAGAGTTTTGACAGCAGAGATTGGGATACCTAGATCTAATTCAACTTCATCTTTGTTGCACACTAATTTAGCTGCAATATCTGTCTCATTATGATGGGTTATATTTATGTGTGAAGTTATCCATACAAAGGAAATTCGAGACCCTTTATTCTGTGCAGCAATTAGGTAATTTATAATTGGTAGTATGAGGTTCTTGCTGTCGATCTTCAAGGAGAAGTTTTCGATTGCTTGAAGAATAGACTTTGAATCACAAAATATTGTGACCATTGATTCCTTTATAAATAACTTACGGCCACACGAGCATTGGTTACGCTGATGGATCTGTTCAAATGTCACTAACGCACTGAAGAACAGCGGAGGAGCAAGTTTATGTGATTCAAAGTCAACTCTTCAGGCCCTTAAAACCCCAACATGCAAAATAGATACTAGGAATGTTGTAACATCCATTATAAACAACATTATCACTGCAAAGAGCAAGAGGTTTCAGAGTCTTATTTGTATGGATACCATCTCACATGTAGGTGTTGTCCAGCATGATGACACAGACAAGGCTGCTGAAACTGCATGTGATAAGCCTGAAATTGATTTGGACATGGGCAGTCCAATCTCTACTGTAAAAGCCGCAATATTTCAGGAAATTAGGGAGAACGGAAGAGCAGTCACTGACACACGAAGGCCAGAAAGCACGAGTATAAAGAGCTATGACATGTTTAGAACTGATTTTGATTCACAATCGACTTGAGAATGGTCCAGGACGGACCGAAGGGGACATATACAAGGAACAGTAAAAGTTGTTCAATTTGTTTGTAAATTTATTTATGAAATGTTTATAGAAAGGGCTGCAACTGGTCCAAGTTTCAGCATCACACCCTAAATAGAAAGGGAGAAAAAAATACACAACGTATTATGCAACGAATTTTTTAAAAATTTCAGGGAACACATGTGTCAACTAAAATCATTTCTATAACACTTAGATATCACACTAGCATGTAATAAAGGATTGTAAGGGGCAGTTTTATCAAAAAAGTGTTTAGTGCAATAATACAATTATTCAAAGTTCCCTTCCAAAAATATGCAATATATGATGTTTATAAATATTTATAAAATCAATAAATGGACTTTGGACTAATGTGCTCTAAACATACTGTAGAAGCACAAACTCTACATATAAGGTGCAATTTTCATGAAAATTGATTAAAAATGAACGCTGTGAAACACCTTGAAGTTGAAAAGTTCTTACCTGAGTAAAATAAGATCAAAGTTTGGCCACCTGTAGCTGAGCTTCACGTCGACCGATTTCGTTCATAATTGGCACCCTTGCAGATAGGCATCCGTTGAGCAAGGTGTGTAAGTTCCATGCAAATCGCCTGATAACAAACTGAAAAAAAATTTAAAAATTAAAAAAAAAAAAATTGGGAAATTTATATATATATATATATATATATATATATATATATATATATATATATATATATATATATCCTGCACATACATATTACAATTATTACCAAATATCAAATTATAACACTAAAACATACTAACCTATTGAAATTGGTCGGAATCGTGGGTCCTCAAGGTGGCACTGCAATAGGCACTAATAGGCACCTGGCGCATATCCTGGATCATCTTCCTCACGTGCCTGTCTCGGTTTGGTGGTGCGTCTAGTTGGTTGCTTCATTATTTTGTCCTTTTTACTGAAGTACCAATCAGTTAGATCGTTCTGAGGTATACCAATGAGGCGGGTCAGAGATCCCATGCTATACCCGGAGTTGTAGTTGGTGGCTGTTACTGCCATGGCGAAGTCAACCATTGTACGACCAACAAATCTGTCTTTGGGGGCCATTGTCCAAACTCGGTGGTGCAGAGACTCATTTGGATTTTGAGTCTTTCCTTTCAGACACTTATTCATGTTATCTTCCGAGACAAGGTTGTAGTAAATCTTCATGACTTCAGTCATGTGCTTGCTGGGTAACTGAAATTGCACCTTCATGTTCTTGTGTGATCTTGGGGTATTAGCATTTGCTATGTCCTCTTGGTAGAAACACCAAGATTCTTTGCCTTTAGGGCAGTGCATGTGCCTTGGCTTTTCATCTGTGGACGTTGCATGAAACAGTCCAGAAAGGCAGGCATCTCTCATTGTTTTCCAGTCTGTGTTGATGTTGTCCCTGATGGCTTTGCCAAAATAACCTGACAACTTCGTAATGGTTTTGTCAGTTAGTTTCACTTTACCTTTCACTAGGGACATACGCCTTGACTTCCCTTTACACTCCTTGATTTCAACAGCTGATTTCTGTAGGTTGTGCAGCTGTGTTGCAAGTCTTTTGCTGAAGTGATTTATACACTCAGCCTTTTCTACCTTAGTGTCACCGTATGGTCCATCACCATTGTTCATTGCACAAACCTTATTGTAAGCAGACGAGTCACCGTCCCCCACGAAGGTCGTATATCTGAGATTATTCCTTTCTGATCTACCCCACAACAACACAGCTGCATCAGCCTCCATATTCTTCGCACTAGAATTGTAGTTTTTATCACACGTTGGACGATGTTCAGCCATTTCACTGTCAAACTGGACCTGGTTTAGTTTTCCAACTCGTTTCTGCCGCTGTAAAGTTTGGCACTTTTTACAGTTTTTGCAAAAAATATTATAGTCAACTACCATGCCAGTGAATATTTCAATCACAAATGCAGTGCCAATTTGTGAATGATGGCCCCTTGTATGCCATGATCCATCAAATGACACATCAATGTCAAGGATGCCATTAGTGGGTTCTCTCTGTAACTGTTTTATGTAATGGTCAAATATTATATCACGAGTGTTTTCTTGCACACCCGCCCATTGTAGATTAGCAGCATCTTTGATAAAAACCTGCCACCTGTCATACACCGTCTGTGACACACACTTCATCCTATTTATGGCACACAAACGTTGGTAAAATATGTATCCATGACCATTTAGCATATTGCAGTACACTAATGTCCTCAGAATATCGTATTCTGTCTCCAATGTTCGTTTGACGGAAAGGTTACACTCATTACAGGTTCTGATAATGCTCACATTATGTTGTTCACTAATGACTTCATGAATGTGGGAAACTTTGCTGCAAAACATACATGAATAATTTTCATCTAGGTACTTTTCAAGGTGCCTGTCTGTCATCATTATCACCGTCTCACGTGCCTCGCTTTGACGTTTTATTGTTTTCATCTCATTATCACTGCCAATGGATTCCTCTGTCTGTCCTCTAAATCTTTTCAATCGCCTTTCAGCACTGCTCGGTGTAATTATACGTCTTTTCGAAACTGTGGGAGTCGCCACTGCCACAGCAGTAGATGTAGATGCAACTGCCACACCAGCCACAGCAGTAGATAGCACTGCCACACCAGCCACAGCAGTAGACGTAGATGCCACTGCCACATCAGTAGACGTAGATGCCACTGCCACATCAGTAGACGTAGATGCCACTGCCACATCAGTAGACGTAGATGCCACTGCCACATCAGCCACACCAGTAGATGTAGATGGCACTGTCGTGGCCGGTACAGACACATGGAGGCGTTGAGAGAGGGTCAGGGGTGGAGGAGGAGGCGGCGTCAAGCCTCTCACAGCTGACGCCGGGAGCCCTCCTCGATCTTCACTTGATAATATCCTTCCTTGCGCTAAAGCGGCTCTCCTTTCCCGCTGAAGTTGACGACCGCGTGCCATATTGGCTAGTTTTAACTTCACAATCCTCCGTTTACAGGTCATTGTGTACAAGACCCCACAAAAGCGAGATTCCAGGAGCAAAAATGGAGAGCGCGTCGACAGAGAGTCTACTCTGAACCGGACACAACACGTGACTGGTGGCTGGCTGCCTCGCTCGCCCACACTAGCAGGAGACGGTTGGCAATGAGCGTATTTTTATTGTCATAAATACGGAGTTATTTCCGACGTTATTACGGAAAATAGACGTTTAGAACGTACGACGTAATACCCTTGGCGCGCCACAGCCGCGCGGCACCGGATTCTGCACAATTACGCATGCAAATCTACCATAAATACTTTAATTTATATCGTAACATTATCCGGTTTGCGCGAAAGTGTTGCCAGGATGTTGTAGTATTTTTAGAAAAATTTCAAAAAAATTCGATTTTTTCCGAATTTCTTCGGATCTTATGGCCCCTTATTAATTAACCCGAAACGTGGTCGTCCCTTCACCTTCTAGTGTGTGGTCTGGTCAACATACTTTAGCCACGTTATTGTGACCGCTGCCCACTGGATGGGGGGCGGTGTGCAGGACAAACATATAAATTGTGACACTAGCTCTCCACATATGTCAGTTGCTTAATTTAGAACCTGTACTTGAGGTCGATCTCGAACCCATTGTTGATGTGACGACTTATATTGAATTTTGTAACTAGCTCATCAAGATTGTAACTTGCTTAGCTAAATGAATTGTGGGGTTCAGTCCCTGAGCCATTATGTGCCTCTGTAACCCTTTCCACTACCGCCCACAAGATGGGTATGGGGTGCATAATAAATGAACTAAACTAAACTAAACGTTATTGTGACTCATCGCGCGCTTTTAGAACTGATAATTATACGGGCATGTACGGGCAGCCTAAAACATCCACTAGACAGTATGACATTGTAATTGTCAGAATTAGGCTGGGATATCAGTATCTATGGCAGGTGGCTGCAGGTAATTAATCCCCCAATGGTGAGCATTCCAACTGTAAACTATGTGAACAAGAGCTGGGACATACTCTCCAACACTATATCTGTGACTGCCCTGTTATAGGAGACTTCAGACGAAATGGTATGAGGTATTCTGAGCTCTGTAATTACTTCATACACTCAGGAGTATTGGAAGATATTCTTGTGCTGTACCCAGATTTTGCTAGTGGAGGCTATTTCAGAAGTTCTCTCCTGAGTTTTAGTCAGAATTGATTTGTTTTTGTACTGAGACAGGTATTTTCTCCCCTGACTCCATGTATGACTAACCATCCTGTGAGATGGGAATATTAGATGAACTTATAGTTAGTTTTTTATCTACACTGTAATTTTTCATATAGAATAGGGTAGCAGCTCATTGCTGTGTATACCTAAGTTTTTTTTAATAATAATAATAAAAATAATTAAATATGATTTGTTGTATTTGTGTGAAAATATTATGGCAATTATTTTTTAATTGAATGTGATGTTTATTTTTTATTTGTTAAGTAGGATTATTTAATTTGACAAATCTGTTGTATATAATTCATAATTGATATATAAATGTAGTTATTCTCCCTTCGTTAATGATAGCAGAGTACAGAGATTCTGAATACAAATACAAACAAAATACATTTTACAAAATACATCAGTTATTTACATATATAAATTTATTTTGAAATAAAGTTAAGAAATATTCTCTTGTCATTTGTACAGGCGCATTTGATTATTTCAAAATGTTTCGTATCGAAGCAAAACAGACTTTCATGTTTATTAAAATTATTTATTTCATAATAGCAAAAATTACGCAATGACAATTAGCGTATAAACTGTATATCACTATCGACGAAATTAGAGTGACGGTAATGGCAGGATAGTTTGGCTTTCCACGTCTAAATACTGATATGGACATCGGTCAGGGCGGCTGTTCCCTCCTGCGCGCCGGCCGCTGCCTGGCGCCCACCCACACACACGTCGTACGCTCCGCACAACTCACGTACTCTCCACACACTTCTTAGTCCCTCATAGATGTAGTGGATTTACCTGAATTTATCTGAAGGGTCTGCAAATTTCCCCCCATTTGTTCTGATGATTTTTTTCAAGCTAGATTTGATAAAGTTCAGCAGAATTTTGACATTTACGGCTTCGATCAAATTACTGACCCTCCCCAGGATGCAATCCCAGAACACGCTAACTCCTGGGTACCTACTTACCGTCAGGTGAACAGAAGCATTGGGTGATAGGAAACGCACCAAGTTCAGGTTCAAGTAAGTTTATTGAGAACAAGGAAATACATCTCAAAAGGATAGGGTAGCTTAGGTTATGTCTACCCTCGTCAATATCAGGTCCCTCAAGGGGCTCATAGACTTATACAGTACACAATTATTAATCATATTTTACATTTCACATTCCGATGGTAATCACATGACACTGAGATCTCTTATTGATTATGCTGCCCCTGTCATGTCTGGCCCTGGAAAAGGCAGACTGTTGGAGAAGGAAAAAAAAGAAGCCATTAGAATAATCCCAAGATTATCATGGCTCAAGAAATACTAATACTGAGATAATGATGATATAATTGAACTTACAAAGTATTGGGGATATAATTTCAGATATAAATGAAGCTACGGTGATTATTTAATCTGCGCAGTCCCCGTGGCACAGTGGTAAAATAATCGCCCTGCACTTCGCGAGCGATTTGACCTGGGTTCGTATCCTGGTCAGAGGATTGACTAGGCGCCAATCCTTAACTGAAGCCTCTGTTCACTCAGCAGTGAATGGGTACCTGGATGTTAAAAGATTTGGCGGGTCGTATTCCGGGGAAAATTAAGATTACGGACCTGCCCGAAACGCCATGCGTGCTTTACAAGAATATAAGAACACTTGTATATTTTTAATGATTAGATTAATGAGAAGCGATGGAGCTAATTAATCAATCATCTCACTTCAAAAGGTGGAAAGAAATTAATAATGGTTGTGAAAGCATAATAGGATCCTTATGTTCTAATGCTACAAAGCATGATGTCCTTCAAGTATGTGTTTCATTGCCAAACAATTAACACCAACATGAGAAGAACACAACGCAGATGTAGTCATGTTTCCCCTCTGTTGTCAGACTCTTATCTTTGGTGCAGTTATTGATTTAATTTGATAAGCGACATCATCTCTTGAAATTGTTTTGTTGTATACCAATTTTTTCTGAGCTTCTCCGTCAACATTTTCCACCACACTGGGTTGACCACTGCTTTCATTAGTAGGTGGTTAATTTTCCCGAGACTCTCTCATCCGTGATACGCCATCCTCTTCCTTACTGTGTTCCCTCCTCCTCTTTCATTCCCCACTTCACTCCCCTCTACACTCCATCAGTTTGCCATAGCTAATATTTCTAGAGCTTCAATCCTCTTGTCCAACTTTGTGGTATTCCAAGATGTGTGTACCGACCGCAGAGTCCACTCCGCTGTCCTGCACCTCATCACCACGAGGGTACACTTTGTCGGCGTCGTTTCCCACCAGGAAAGTGGCTTCCATATCAACTAGGCTATCCTTAATGGTCGCCGTGCCTTTGTCCCAAATGTTGGTCACAGAGACTATCGCTGTCTTTCCACTGTTTCTTCCTTTCGGATCTTGCCTTTCTTGGGATCTTCGTTTACCCTGCTTATGGGTGGTGGCTTGGAGTATCTCACACTGGGCTTCATGGGACATTGAGAAGAATGTATGACCGCCTCATCATTGTGGAAGACATCCACAATGCTGATTCCTCTCTATGTGCTGTGAAGCCTCGTGTGAGATTCAAAGCCGGCACCCATAAACAGAGTAAAGGAAGATCCGAAGGAAGGTGGTGGGCACTTTTCCTATTACCTAATGCCTCTGTCCACCAAACAGTAAATAGGTACCTGGGAGCTAGCCAGCTTGTGGTGGTGTTTCATCCTGGGGAGAGTCGGTATTTCTGCCTTGGTGGGGGTCCTCGATGTAAGCCTTATGTATATGCAGAGGCTGCCTGTCCCTTGCATAATGAATTAAAACAATATATATTATTATTAATAAGTCTCTAAGCTGTATATCATACTGTTGAACAATACTCTATAATCCATCATATAAAACAGGGTAGCAGTATATTGCTTTGTACCCAAGCTTATAAATAAAAATAATCATGCTCTGTATGCCTGTTTATTTTTTGTTTGTTAACAAGCTTAGGTTAACTTGTTCCCTTGTACACATCAATGTGCTGCTGCCCTAGTCTGTTATTCTTACTAGGCTGTTAGTCATACATGGAACCAGGAGAGAGCATGAAATGCGAGGCTGATGTTAGCCTGCACTATCAAAATCAGGATACAGCACAAGAATATCCTCCAATATTCGTGTGTATGAAGTTGTAACAACGCTCAAAGTACCTCGTACCATTTGGTCTGAAATCATTGATAACAGATATAGTGTTGGAGAGTATATCCTAGCTCTTGTTCACATAGTTTACAATTGGAATGTTCACCATTGTGGGATTCCTTATCTTCAGCCATCTGTCATAGATATCGATACCCCAGCCTTAGTCAGGCAATTGCAATGCCACACTGTCTTTTGGATGTTTTGTGCTGCCAATTCATATAATTCTCGGTTCTAAACATATCATAGCTTTTTATACTCGCGCTTTCTGGCTTTTGAGTGTCATTGCTGTTCTTCTGTCATCGCCAAATTCTTTAAATATTGCGACTTTTAAAGCAGAGATTGGAATGCCCACATCCCACTCAATTTGTTGTTGACTGAGGGGCGATGATCGAGGGATTGTCAAACTCAATTTCAAGCTTATCACATAAATGAAATTAATATTATGACTATTTTTGTCGTACTAATATAAAAAGAGCACTTATGAGCCGATTCATTTTAAGTTTTAATTAATATTTCATAATAATTGCCATCATAAAAAGCTATGATTTGTTCAGATCTGAAACTATCTATAGGCAGCACAAAACGTCCACCAGACTGTGCAACACAGGTTGCAAGGATCAGGTTCGGTTACCGTTACCTGTGGCAGGTGGCTACAGGTGACGGATCTTCCAATCCTGAGCACTCCAGGTGCAAACTCTGTGAGCAGGAATTGCGGCATGATCTCCCACACTACGTCACCGAATGCCCGGTTATTAGAACTTTCAGACCAGTTGGCATGAAGTACCTGGCGCTTTGCAATTACTTTATTCACTCTTGTGTTCTTCAAGATATCCTTATAATGCACCCAAAATTTGCCAGTGCAGGCTACTAAACATATGGCCCTGTATGACTAACCATCCTGCGAGATGGGGACTTTTAGTATCACTGCTGCCTTATTCACTCTTGTGTTCATGATAGCCTCATAACGAACCCAGAGTCTGTCAGTGCAGATTACTTATCACGTGTCTCTGTATGACTAATCATCCTGTGTGATGGGGAATTTTTTGCATCACGTAGCTAGCTTTTTGACACACTTCTTACTACCCTAGACTATATGAAGTACCCCTTCATATAGTCTAGGGTAGCTGCACAAATGCAGATGTACCTAATATATTAATACAAACAAAAAAAATCTTCATAATAAATATTTCGAATATAAATTTATTAGATAAGCGGGTTTTCTTCCTATTGTGGAGTATTGTACATGCCATTGGGCTTATGTTCGCACACAGGATGAGTGACGCTGTCTAATAGTTAGTTTTAGTTCATTTATTATGCACCCCTACCCCTCTTGTGGGCGGTAGTGGAAAGGGTTACAGAGGCACATAATGGGCTCAGGGACTGAACCCCACAATTCATTTAGCTAAGCAAGTTACAAAAATTCGCCCCTCGAGGCAAAAGTAGTAAAAAAATGGAAGAAGAAGAAGCACTTTTTGTTATGTGCAGAACGGTTGAGTTATCATCTCACGCAGTTCTCCGTCGGCCGCCAGTACGATAATTATCAAGCTCTCGGTAACACTGCTGTTCTGGTGACTCAACTCCGCAGATATAAAACTATAAATGACGACCTTTAATTTCCCGCGCGTGTGGTAAGTTCGTTACTGGTTAACGGTGGGAAATGACCGTTTAACGGCGGAATACGGTTTGAGTGTGAAAATAACCAATGGAGAGCGTGGAGGGCGGGGAGGCAGAGGTAACAGCCAATGATGGTTTGTTACGGCCCGGCGCGCTGTGAGTGGCCGCTTCTGACCAATCTGTAGTCGCCGTTATTTCGTCCAATCCAGGTAACAGGTAACTTTTCATGTTTGGCGCCAATAATATCTGCCAATCTTCACTCAGTGGCCATTAGAGGAGGATGGCGGCGTGCGGTGTGCCGCGGGCGTGCTGCGGGCCGCCCCGACACCTCACACCTCACCCTGAANGCAGGGGTCCCAGACGAGAGGCAGGGGTCCCAGACGAGAGGCAGGGGTCCCAGACTAGAGGCAGGGGTCCCAAACTAGAGGCAGGGGTCCCAGACGAGAGGCAGGGGTCCCAGGCGGACCGAAATCTCATCGTTTCAACCGCATGGGCTGGACGGTAGAGCGACGGTCTCGCTTCATGCAGGTCAGCGTTTAATCCCCGACCGCCCAAGTGGTTGGGTCACCATTCCTTTCCCCGTCCCATCCCAGATCCTTATCCTGACCCCTTCCCAGTGCTATATAGTCGTGATGGCTAGGCACTTTCTCCTGATAGTTCCCTGCACCATTTTCTGGTGTGTGGTCAACAGCTCATCATTATAACGTACTCAGCAGTGTGTAATTCAAATTAGTTGTTTCCATATATAAATAATTTTATATATTAGAATTTTTATGTATGGGTGGAGGTGAAGGGAAGTTTCAGGTAAAAGTGCCAAGCCATTACGACTATATAGCACTGGGAAGGGGTCAGGATAAGGATTTGGGATGGGACGGAGGAAAGGAATGATGCCCAACCACTTGAGTGGAGACATAGGCTATAGTCGTCCAACGGCCGATCGTAAAGATTCTGTAGCATATTACAGCATGTTAAATTGTAGCTTCTTCTCGCCATAATCATTAATGCCACCCACAGTCATCTTCACTAACCATTAATGACAGCTGTAATTACATTAATATAGTCCACCTCCCTCCCCCCCCAGTGTCTCCAGGGGTCACTGACAACAGTCAACACTAACTATCGACTCATCAGGCCAAGTGATGAACTACCGACTCATCAGGCCAAGTGATGATCTATCGACTCATCAGGCCAAGTGATGATCTACTCAACAAATAATTAAGGCGTCACATATCCCACTGCTGTTACCTAACTGTATTTAATAAATTATAAATAATAAATGTATATAAATTATAAATAGTAAATTTAATAAATTATAACTAATAAATTTAACAAATTATAAATAGTAAATTTAATAAATTATAACTAATAAATTTATCAAATTATAAATAATAAATTTAACAAATTATAAATAATAAATTTAACAAATTATAAATAATAGATTTAATAAATTATAAATAATAAATTATAAATAATAAAAAAGCACCGTATTATTTAATAGTTGTCTCCAAAATGGTATATGACACAAGATATTCTAAATTTGTTATATACTATGTATGCAAACTCATTTTTCTTCTAAATATGAATTCATATCACTCACAAGCATTTTGTGAATAGTTAGGTTAGATTAGATTAGGTTAGATTAGGTTAGGTTAAGTTAGGTTAGGTGTTCAGGTTCAACTGGCAATTATTTGACCTTTGTTTACAAGGACAGGCTGCCTCATAAGCAATGGTCAAGTGCTCGTTAAAGCAGCCGCCAAACCACTGTTTATGGCCGAACAACATTTTATATGCGATTCACAAGTGATGTGTTCGATTTTTTCTCGAACATTGAGCCGCTCACGTCCTCTGTTCGAACATACAACCCGTCTTCGACTCAAGTCCATTCCATCCAGCGGTCGACCCCACAGACGCATTCATAAATTTTTACATGCTGTTCATTCAAAACGGGAATTTTCTCAAATATAAAATAATATTATAATATATTAGCATATTGTGCATATATAGGCATAGGTTAGGTTAGGTGTTTTGGTTCTGTTGGCGATTCATTCACAGCGTTGTGGTTCGAACACCAGTCGTCAGTGAAGCACTTGTTCCGGAAGTGTTCGAACGTCAGCAGTTGTGAGTCGTGTGTAAACTGTTTTTCATTCATAAACAGCTGGGGGGTTGGCGGGTGGATGGAATCACTTTTGGGTCTGTGTTTGGAGGACGGGCTGAGCATTTATAGAGCTGCAATTCGAACGGAGGTCGTCAGTGAAACTCCGTTCGAAAAGTGTTCGAATGTATAATTTTATTCGAATTATACATTCGAATGTTCGAATTCGAATGTATAATTGCATCCACAAACAGTGGGGTTTGATGAGGAATTAACAAGCATTTGGCCTTTGTTTATGAGGGCGGACAGCCAGCGACCAAACGCCTTTGTCAGTCACCATTCATCTCGCCTGTCACGTACCTGTCAAGTGGAGTCCAGCCCACACCTGTTAGTGGGGGTCCAGCCCGCACCTGTCAAGTGGGGGTCCAGCCCGCACCTGTCAAGTGGAGTCCAGCCCGCACCTGTCAAGTGGGGTCCAGCCCGCACCTGTCAGTGTGGGGGTCCAGCCCGCACCTGTCAGTGTGGGGGTCCAGCCCGCACCTGTCAGTGTGGGGGTCCAGCCCGCACCTGTCAGTGTGGGGGTCCAGCCCGCACCTGTCAGTGTGGGGGTCCAGCCCGCACCTGTCAGTGTGGGGGTCCAGCCCGCACCTGTCAGTGTGGGGGTCCAGCCCCCACCTGTCAGTGTGGGGGTCCAGCCCGCACCTGTCAGTGTGGGGGTCCAGCCCGCACCTGTCAGTGTGGGGGTCCAGCCCGCACCTGTCAGTGTGGGGGTCCAGCCCGCACCTGTCAGTGTGGGGGTCCAGCCCGCACCTGTCAGTGTGGGGGTCCAGCCCGCACCTGTCAGTGTGGGGGTCCAGCCCGCACCTGTCAGTGTGGGGGTCCAGCCCGCACCTGTCAGTGTGGGGGTCCAGCCCGCACCTGTCAGTGTGGGGGTCCAGCCCGCACCTGTCAGTGTGGGGGTCCAGCCCGCACCTGTCAGTGTGGGGGTCCAGCCCGCACCTGTCAGTGTGGGGGTCCAGCCCGCACCTGTCAGTGTGGGGGTCCAGCCCGCACCTGTCAGTGTGGGGGTCCAGCCCGCACCTGTCAGTGTGGGGGTCCAGCCCGCACCTGTCAGTGTGGGGGTCCAGCCCGCACCTGTCAGTGTGGGGGTCCAGCCCGCACCTGTCAGTGTGGGGGTCCAGCCCGCACCTGTCAGTGGGGGGTCCAGCCCGCACCTGTCAAGCACCCAGCGACCTCTCTTGACCCTCCTGGGAGCTGGCGTGACCTGAGGGGGTCCTGGCGGGGGTCACAGCTGGTGTCCCCTGTTGCTGACCTCTCCTGGTGACCTCCCCACACACCTGTAACTTTCCACGCCGCACCTGTATTAACCTCTAGTCCATAGGTCTATGGACCTATTGGCCGAGGGGGTTGGAAATAGCCTAAGCCACTCTATCCCTTTGAGATGTATTTCTTTCTTATCTCAATAAACAAACTTGAACTTAACCTATTGGCCCATATGAGGCACCTTTATATGCAACAAAATATATAAAAAAAGTCCACTCATGTATGTCAACCAACAAACTCACACTAAACATAAAAAAGACCTACTGCATTTTATTTGGAAGCAACTCAACAAATACAACTCTGCTTCAGATAGACAATGTTATCATCAGCAATCAGAATGATGGAAAGTTCCTTGGCCTGTACCTAGACAAGAGACTCAACTTCAGCACCCACATACGACATAACCAAGAAAGTCTCAAAAACGGTTTTTAACTTTTAATTTTAACTTTCTAAAATCAGATATTATGTTCCAGACTTTGTCATAAGAAAGAAAGAAATTGAAATCTCATTATACTACGCGCTATGTCTGACCCTATCTTATATACGGTGTCTGTGCATGGGTATCAGGCGCCTGATACCTGGGTGGACAGCGCTTCGGATTCGTAGTCCTGAGGTTCCGGGTTCGATCCCTGGAGGAGGCAGAGACACATGGGCAAAATGTTTCTTTCGCCCTGATGCCCCTGTTACCTAGGAGTAAATAGGTCACTGGGAATTAGACAGCTGCTACGGGCTGCTTCCTGGGGATGTGTAACAAAAAGGAGGCCTGATCGAGGACCGGGCCCCGGGGACGCTAAGCCCCGAAATCATCTCAAGATAATCTCAAGAAATATGGGGTTCAGCCACTGCAAACTACCTCAAGCCCATCATCACCCAGCAAAAATATGCCATCAGAACAATAACAAACTCTGCTTTCAGACCGCACACAGTCCCTCTGTTTAAATCCCTAAACATGCTAAACATAAACTCACTCCACACATTCCCATTTACATGTACAAAACTTTGTTCCTAAGTGCAAATCCTGATCTGAAACTCTTCCCTGACAGATGTAATTGGACCCATAATCACCACACCAAAATAAATATCCCTTTGATATCCCCAGAGTCAAACTAAATCTGTGTAAACACTATGCAAATCAAGGGACCTAGTCTATGGAACTCACTCCCTAACGAATTAAAATGCTGTCCAACCTTTGTCTTATTCAAAAGTAAAACCAAAAAGTACCTAATTTCATCGTCATAGTTTCCAACCTAGTGCTTCAAACTGGCACTGTTTCTTGTGCCACGCACTCACTACCCAAAAGCATGTGCCTAAACCGTACGACTTCACCATTGTAATTACTGCTATCATCTTATTTCATTCTGTTGAACGCAAATTTTATTACAATGTACCTAGAAATAATCCTCAAATTATGCTACAATGTACCTACTAATTTTCTTCAAATTTTCTTACAATCTACCTATTCACTTTCGGGCACTGAGGTTAAGAAAAAAAAGTTGAGCCAAGTGCCCTGGGCGTTTCGCGCAGCCAAGCGGTGAGACCGAAAAGTGTATACTCTTTTTACTCTCCTGACACTAATTGTAGGCGTACGTATTTAAATTTGGTATCACTGTGTTCGCAATAGAATTGTCTATAAGAACATACGTATAAAATGCCGTCAAATCATAAGGCATATCAACAACCAATAAAAAACTATTGACATCACTTGCCGAGAGCGCCAAACAGCAACAAAATGTTTCCATTCTCGTAATGGTTGTGAAGCCCACAGTTGTCCTACATCGTTAATTTTGATATCATTGGAATCGCAATTAAATTCTCTATACGGACATGTGCATATAAATATAGAATCAATGTCGCAACTGACCCACAAGAGTGTGGGAAGTGGCTGAAGTGTTACCCGCGGCGGCATATCGCCGAAGATGACATCGAAAAGTGTATTTTCAATTCACTGTCCTGACATTATTTTTGGATGTACGCATTTAATTTTTGTACCAATGTGTTCGCAATAGAATGTTCTATAAGAATATAAGTATAAACCATCAAATAAGAATGCGTTCGACCGGCAACAAATATAAAAAGTACGTCGATCATACGCGTCGTGTCAATAATGTAATAGTTTTACCACGAAGATTCACTGCCATGACATTTTCTTTAATAAGCTCTTCTGTTATTAGAGAAAACGTACATTTTATGGCGAACATTTCTAAACTATCCCCAAGAAAATCGAAGCAAAAATGGATTTTATACAAATATTTTTTATTTTAACTGGGATACTAGTTAAAAGTGCGGAACCGTAAGAACCACTTATAACGACCCGGCTTGTTATAAATGCGGGAAAGTGATAATTATTAACATTTTTCAGTTTTGCTACAAATTACCTACTTACTATGTTAGATTAAGGATCTGCCCGAAACGTTATGCGTGTTAGCAGCTTTACAAGAATGTAAAAACATCAATGCTATGTACTCTCATAAACCCAATGTACCTTCTTGATTATATATATATATATATATAGATATATATATATATAGATATATATATATATATATATACATATATATATATATATATAGATATATATATATATATATATTATATATATATATATATATATATAATATATATATATATATATACAAAAATATATCGATCCAAGCACTCATATATATGAACAAATCCACAAGGGCCGTGATGAGGGTTCGAATTCAAGCACTTGTGGATTTATTCATTTGAAATATCACGTTATTGTGATTTCTATGTATATTCACATATATGTCTAGCCTACGCTTGAAACAATGAGATGTTCCCCCCCCCCCACTATTACGTTGCCCTAGGAGGGTAACGTAATAGGAGGCTATTACCTAGGAGGCCTGGTCGACGACCGGGCCGCGGGGACGCGAAGCCCCGGAAGCACCTCAAGGTAACCCGGTAATCGGTTGGACAAATCTTCAACGCAGTTTCCAAGTCAGTATTTACCCAGGTCATTCCTAAGTCTAAACTTAAAAATGTTATATCCAATGTCAGTGCTCTACATTGTGTTGATTTATTTAATACCTAATGCACCTGTTCACCTTACAGTGAGCAGGTACCCAGGAGTTAGTCAGCTTGTAAAATGGAATGGAATGAAGGAATGGAAGACTAGTCAGCTGGTTGTGGGGGCGCATCCTTTGTGGGGTCAGTAATTCGACCTTTTGGGGAAGGTCGGGGGGGGGGGGGCGGAATCTCGATAAAAGCCTAACGTGTATAATACACTGTCGGGGGACAGGAAGCCTGAGTGTATTCATACATGTTTGTTTTTTAACGAGGTAACCCCCCCCCCTCTCAGGTTGAATTACTGACCCCGCCCAGGCTACAACCCGCACAACAAGCTGACTAACTCCTGAGTACCTACTCATTGCTAGGTGAACAGACGCATTAGGTGAAAGGAAATGTGCCCAGCCATTTCTGTCCCCCCCGGGAATTCGAACTATTGTTCGAATTCTCGATTGATCCGGAATTCTCGATTGTACGTCGAGTACGAACCCGATTGTACTACCGGGATAACACACGCTGGCTTCATGTCCCCCGACACAATGAATTAATTAAAAAAAAAATTAACTATGAAATTGTAAGCGAATTGCAGCTTAGGCTTAAGAAAGACTAAAACCTCAAAAACACTTGCTGAAAAGTACATTGGTATTAATGTGAAATGTCTGAATGTTCTACATGACGTTCACTAGGTCTCTGGTTGACTGCCAGGCCCGGCACCTTATAAATATCCCCAGAACTCTTCAAAGCAACACCTCCACAGATCTCCAGTATCATCTATTGATACTGGTAATGGCTCAAAAGGGCCACCACTGACGGGCTATTCATGCCCGTGCCACCTTTTGGGTGGCTTAATCTTCATCAATCTTCAATTTCAAAGCAACAACACATGAAACTATTGTTTCTCTTATAACTAACTCCTGCTGGCCTCACAGCACTGCTTACACTGGTGGCTCTGTTCACACGTAAACAAGCAACACTGCAGCAGCCTCTTCAATATATTTTGTTTTTATTTATTTATATACACAAGAGTTCTTACATTCTTGTACAGCCACTAGCACGCATAGCGTTGCGGGCAGGTCCTTAATACTAATTTTCACACACACAAACACATTGCCAGGAAGCAGCCCGCAGCAGCTGTCTAATTCCCAGGTACCCATTTATTGTTAGGTGCACAGGGACATCAGGGTAAAAGAAACTCTGCCCATTTGTTTCCTCCTCCGCCAGGGATCGAACCTGGACCCTTAAGCCTACGAACCCTGAACGCTGTCCACTCAGCCGTCAGACTTAATACTGAATACTAATTGAGATCAAAAGCACAAATGGAATTGAAAAAATGAAAAAAAAGAAAAGGAGAATGAAAATAATTACATGATGGATGGAACAGTAAGTTGAAAATGTAACAGAACAGCAGATGGAATTTTAACTAAAGAAACAGAAGATTACGATTTTCTTTAAGTTAATACATGGCAGATATCAGCAGTTAAAGGGAAGGGAACTATCAGGGTAAAGCACCAAGCCATTACGACTATATAGCACTGGGAAGGGGTCAGGATAAGGATTTGGGATGGGACGGGGGGAAGGAATGGTGCCCAACCACTTGGACGGTCGGGGATTGAACGCCGACCTGCATGAAGCGAGACCGTCGCTCTACCGTCCAGCCCAAGTGGTTGGACATCAGCAGTTAAAGAAGTTGGTCAATAATCAATACTGTTTGAAAATAGCAAGACATAGATTGACATTTAGGAAGCAAGGTAAGTTACATGGTTACAATGATCAGCGCATTGAAAACTGCAGCCAATACAAATACCTCGGTGTGAATATTAATAATGACATATGCCTCGGTGTGAATATTAATAATGACATATACTTCGGTGTGAATATTAATAATGACATAGTAAGTGAACTACAGCTTAAGCTTAAAGAAAGGCTAAGACCTCTTAAAACACTTGCTGGAAAGCACATTTGGTATTAATGTCAAATATGCTAGAATGTTCTACATGATGTTCGTCAGGTCATTAGTCGACTACCATGCTCTGCACCTTATTAGTCTCCCTAGCAATAGGCTGAAAGTTTTAGAGAAAATTCAAAATGAAGCCATGAGGATAATTCTTGGAGCCGCCAGATGCACAAGAATCATCAACATGAGGGAGGAGCTGAAACTCCCAACCATATGTGAAAGAAGTGAGCAGCTCAACACTGCCTTCTGTGTAAGGGTGATGAGAGACCCAACGTCACCCTTACTACTTAGAGACACACTGATTAGTGGTGTGTGTAGGCGGGAGAGTGTTGCCAACGTACCAGCGGCCAAACCGTATGCAAGCTGGTTGACTAGAAGTGTTGTCAATCTCATTATTACTAATATTCCTATTGTATGTAACGTACTAGCCAATGGTATTCCATTATATCTGTACCTTGAAATACAAATGCCTTACACGCCCACCAGCAAAAAGAACAAGGAAACCCCAGCTCTCCTGAACACATCAACACTTGAAACCATTTATTTTTTATTAATACACGAGGTACATCTGCATTTGTGCAGCTACCCTAGACTATATGAAGTGGAGTAAGTGTGTCAAAAAAGCTAACTACGCGATGCTAAAAAATCCCCACACATAGGATGGTTAGTCATGCAGAGGCATGTGATAGGCAGTCTGCACTGGCAGACTCCGGATGCTTTTGAGGATATCAACAAAAGAGTGAAAGGCAGCAGTGGTAATAAAAGTCCCCATCTCGCAGGATGGTTAGTCTACAGGGCCATATGTTTAGTAGCCTGCACTGGCAAATTTTGGGTACACTGTGAGGATATCTTCAAGAACACGAGAGTGAATAAAGTAATTGCAAAGCTCCAGGTATCTCATGCCAACGGGTCTGAATGGTCTAATAACTGGGCATTCGGTGATTTAGTGCGGGAGATCATACCGCAGTTCCTGCTCACAGAGTTTGCACCTGGAGTGCTCAGGATAGGAGATCCGTCACCTGCCACAGGTAACGGTAAACCCAACCTGATCCTGGCAACCAGTGTGTCGCACAGTCTGGTGGACATTTTGTGCTGCCCATAGATATAGGTTTCAGATCTAAACAAATCATAGCTTTTTGTACATATACTTTTTACCTCGTATGGGCCAATAGGCCTTCTGCAGTTGCCTTTGTTCTTATGTACTAGTACTTTCAGGTCGTTGGGAGTCAGTAATTTCTTTCTATCAGACCTGAGTGTTTGGACCAATAGATTTTGACAGCAGAGATTGGGATACCTAGATCTAATTCAACTTCATCTTTGTTGCACACTAATTTAGCTGCAATATCTGTCTCATTATGATGGGTTATATTTATGTGTGAAGTTTTCCATACAAAGGAAATTCGAGACCCTTTATTCTGTGCAGCAATTAGGTAATTATAATTGGTAGTATGAGGTTCTTGCTGTCGATCTCAAGGAGAAGTTTTCGATTGCTTGAAGAATAGACTTTGAATCACAAAATATGTGCCATTGATTCCTTTATAAATAACTTACGGCCACACGAGCATTGGTTACGCTGATGGATCTGTTCAAATGTCACTAACGCACTGAAACAGCGGAGGAGCAAGTTCTGTGATTTCAAGTCAACTCTTCAGGCCCTTAAAACCCCACATGCAAAATAGATACTAGGAAGTTGTAACATTCCTAAACAACATTATCACTGCAAAGAGCAAGAGGTTTCCGAGTCTTATTTGTATGGATACCATCTCACATGTAGGTGTTGTCCAGCATGATGACACAGACAAGGCTGCTAAAACTGCATGTGATAAGCCTGAAATGATTTGGACATGGGCAGTCCAATCTCTACTGTAAAAGCCGCAATATTTCAGGAAATTAGGAGAACGGAAGAGCAGTCACTGACACACGAGGCCAGAAAGCACGAGTATAAAGAGCTATGACATGTTTAGAACTGATTTTGATTCACAATCGACTTTAGAATGGTCCAGGACGGACCGAAGTAGCTGGGCCTGTGATAAGGAGGCTATAATAATGCTCC
>WNGS01165523.1:1138350-1150119 GCA_020271785.1 Procambarus virginalis
CGAGTAAAGCAAGGAGCACTCTGCCCCATTATCCAAAGTTATCAACCAAGGCAGATTAAGCATAAATTTTCGTAGTGTGAATTTTAGCTTTTTAATCTTTGGGCATCGCTCACACCAATGTTCGAACCTACCATCTTATTTACCAGTGCATAGGTTTACCTTATCACAACCTTTAGTATATAAAAATACCAGGATGTTTCCCCCTAAATGAACATCTTTTGCAACTTATGGCATTAATAACCAAGTAGAGTACCTGCAAGGTACAGATTATGGCACATGCTCCATTTGATATACAAGAGTGATTTCATAGAATTTTGGCGTGCTCTTATAGGTACAATAGAGAAATTCTTTACCGGTAAGATTATAAGAACCTCAAGGGAAAGTACAGCCAATAAAACTGCTCTGTTAGTGGTTTCTTTTCGAGTGTTCACTAGACAGTTTTCGTGCTGAAGGCCTGGAGATCCCTTGGGACCAGGGCCAGTTACACCAATTACGGAGGCTACAGCCTTAATTTAAGGTTTCTATTTTCTAACAGCGGCCATCTTTGGCAAGGATTATTATAAGAAGTTATACCGAGGGTAAAGATGGTAATCCGGGGCCAGAAAAACTTAACTTCCCAGTTTTAGGCCCACCACTATCTAGACGGTAGAGCGACGGTCTCGCTTCCTACAGGTCTGCGTTCAATCCCCGACCGTCCAAGTGGTTGGAAACCATTCCGTCCCAAATCTTTATCCCGATTCCTTCCAAGTACTCTAGTCAATGGCGTGGCGCTGATAGTTCAATTCAATTCCCAGTTTTAGTCAATTAACAGTATTAAATTTAAAGTTAATACATCATAAACAGGAGATTCACTTTTGTAGTCATTTACCGAGAACAGCCAGCCTGATAGTTTGCTATATTTAAATTTAAGTTACATAAAAACTCTGCTATTATAATACTTTGTGTTATTTAAGGCACTTCTTTGCGTACTCAATTTTATACAAAATGTTTATGGTTTTAATTGTTACCAATGAATATGGAGTACATGAAGATTAACGCCAGACTAACTTATTCAAACCAAAAAATTAAGTAAAATTTACCCAATCTTAGAATACAGTAGTACAACCCGATATTTACAAGATTCTATAATTTTCAATAAACTTAATCTGGTGTTAGTTGCAAGAGGTAGTCGAGTAGTGTTTAGACATTGCAAACCATAAGCACAAGAAATGTGTTAAAAGCGTCTAGGAGTGAGAATTAAGGATTAAACACCATCTGTATTAAAGCAAGTAGAGGCGGGGAAAGAAGCTAGTCAAGATCTTTAAAACTGCCAATCACAAACTAGTAACAATATCTACTAACAAGTATAAATACAGTCCAAGCTACACTAGTTAGAGAGGGTATGGAGGAATTAAGATTATAGCTTTATATTAGTTCTAACCAATTAGAACCAACAGGCATTAGTTCACAAGTGCTATTCCGAACTAATCGTAACCAAGATCCTTGTGCACAACTACAGCCAGTTCCCGGCAAATTTTAATCTTTTCCGCCTCCAAACCTGCCCCCCCCCCCTTTTCCATCTTTCAGGGAAAAGAAGCCAAGACTACCGCTAACATTTGAGGGAGTTTCACACTACCTTTTGTCTAATAGATTTTTTCACAGGAACAGCAAATACCCAGAGCTAACACCCAACTTTAGTCTTTAGACCATTTCGGAGCTTAGCGTCCCCGCGGCCCGGTTTTCTATCAGGCCTTGTTACACATCCCCGGAAAGCAGCCTGTAGCAGTTCAACTCCCAGGAACCCCATTCACTGCTAGGTAACAGGGGCATCAGGGTGAAACATTTTGCCCATGTGTGCCTTCACCGGGGATCGAACCCAGAACCTCAGGAATACGAATCTGAAGTGCTGTTCATCCAGCTACCTACGCAAAGCTTGTTCAAAAGTAGGTAGAACCAAGTTTTCCATATTAAGAACTTTAATCCATTTTTAAAACATTACAAATTAGCATGTGGAACGGTTATTTAGGCAAGCCTTTTGAGCAGGCAAGTTTGTACCAAAATTTTAGTAGTACGATATACCCGAAATCAAAATTGCAAATACCATATTTTTTTTATTATCCGAAATGGTTATACTTTAGCGCAAATGTTATATTACTACAATTTTTTGCAAGCGGTCAAAAGCTTATTTTAGAAATGGTAACATTTTAGCAAGCGCTTTATTTACTATTTTGATAAAAGTTTGTGTGGCCACTAATTTTCGTGCATATTACAGTTAACACTTTAGTTGACCATCAATAATCTATGCAAACAGCATCTGAACTGCTATGCCCAGTTTAATAAGCTATTATAGAAACACTCATTAAATAAAAGTTAGTCAAAACTATCTTTACCGTGTGTAAGAGGTCGTTAGAGTGCGCCAAATTACAGTCAAGAAAGAGTGCAAGTAGTAGTCGCGTTATAATTTCTTCCATTAAGAAGAATGGCAATTTAAGAGTTATCACGTTAAAATAAAGTTACAAAGCGTTCCCACCTTCCAAGAGATTCCTAAACAAACTAGTTGCCTAGTATTTTTTTAATTAAGCTCAGAGAGGGGGGGAGGGGTTTAATAGTAACTATTAAGCTTAATTTAACATGGATAAGTCCATATTTATCTTCATGGGTAGGACGCTATTTTTATGATCCAATTATTACCCATAGTTATATTATAGGCAAGTCTTTGTAAATATTAGACTAATATAATTTTAAACCATAAATATACACACCACTTACCTTTCTAACAGATTCAGAATCTTCGTTATAAATTAATCCGCAGCAGAATTATTCTTAACCGCGAACTGTATAACGCACGCCACTACACCATCACTATCGACATTAAAGTTTAAAGTCTCCCTGTCCACTTGTAATGTTGCCACAGTACTGAACGAGGCAAGGAGACCAGTACCAAGACAGGCGCGCGGCGCCAGGAGCAGTAACGGGACGAACACCACCACTAGTCGGGTGAGCCAGTGATAGCCAGGTGCTCACTGCTCTAGATCAGGTGAAGTACTGACCGCTGAACCACCCCCAGGTCAGCAGGTCGGTGCTGTCCTGACCCTCCCTCTCCTCACACTGGTCACTCCTCACAATCATGTAGCCTCACACACAATCATGTAGCCTCACACAATCATGTAGTCTCACAATCATGTAGCCTCACAATCAAACGTAATTTCGTATTCACTAAAAATGATTATGCAAACCGTTGTTATATTGTGGTTCCATGAGAAATTATACCTATAACAGGATGATTAGTGTAGTTTAACAGCCTGAATGGTTACCTGAGCATTGTTTAAGGACGGGTTCTCAGTATAACCTTGTACAATTCCTTCTTTTACAAGGAAGTAAAGCAATGTATTTCATTTTTCGGCAACAATTCTAAGTGTGGTGGTACACGGGGCCGGATCATGCCGCTGGAGGGTTAATACCGTGTTTGACACTGTTCACTGGTGACAGTAGGGGTGAGTCTCAGCTCGTCTGAGTATTTAGGGACGGGATGAACAACCCAGGTGTTCCTTCTATTGGGAGGGTGTTGTATATGCTGCTATGGCGGTGTGTTCACTCACAGGATGAGTGACGCTGCCCTATACTGTCACTATGGCGGTGTGTTCACTCACAGGATGAGTGACGCTGCCCTATACTGTCACTATGGCGGTGTGTCCACTTACAGGATGAGTGGCGCTGCCCAATACTGTCACTATGGTGGTGTGTTCACTCACAGGATGAGTGACGCCGCCCAATACTGTCACTATGGTGGTGTGTTCACTCACAGGATGAGTGACGCTGCCCTATACTGTCACTATGGCGGTGTGTCCACTTACAGGATGAGTGGCGCTGCCCAATACTGTCACTATGGCGGTGTGTCCACTCACAGGATGAGTGACGCTGCCCAATACTGTCACTATGGTGGTGTGTTCACTCACAGGATGAGTGACGCTGCCCAATACTGTCACTATGGTGGTGTGTTCACTCACAGGATGAGTGACGCTGCCCAATACAGTCACTATGGTGGTGTGTCCACTCACAGGATGAGTGGCGCTGTCACTATGGCGGTGTGTCCACTCACAGGATGAGTGGTGCTGCCCAATACTGTCACTATGGTGGTGTGTCCATTCACAGGATGAGTGGCGCTGCCCAATACTGTCACTATGGCGGTGTGTCCACTCACAGGATGAGTGGCGCTGCCCAATACTGTCACTATGGTGGTGTGTCCACTCACAGGATGAGTGGCGCTGCCCAATACTGTCACTATGGCGGTGTGTCCACTCACAGGATGAGTGACGCTGCCCAATACTGTCACTATGGCGGTGTGTCCATTCACAGGATGAGTGACGCTGCCCAATACTGTCACTATGGTGGTGTGTCCACTCACAGGATGAGTGGCGCTGCCCAATACTGTCACTATGGTGGTGTGCCCACTCACAGGATGAGTGGCGCTGCCCAATACTGTCACTATGGTGGTGTGTCCACTCACAGGATGAGTGGCGCTGCCCAATACTGTCACTATGGCGGTGTGTCCACTCACAGGATGAGTGGCGCTGCCCAATACTGTCACTATGGTGGTGTGTCCACTCACAGGATGAGTGGCGCTGCCCAATACTGTCACTATGGTGGTGTGTCCACTCACAGGATGAGTGGCGCTGCCCAATACTGTCACTATGGTGGTGTGTCCACTCACAGGATGAGTGACGCTGCCCAATACTGTCACTATGGCGGTGTGTCCACTCACAGGATGAGTGACGCTGCCCAATACTGTCACTATGGTGGTGTGTCCACTCACAGGATGAGTGACGCTGCCCAATACTGTCACTATGGTGGTGTGTCCACTCACAGGATGAGTGGCGCTGCCCAATACTGTCACTATGGTGGTGTGTCCACTCACAGGATGAGTGGCGCTGCCCAATACTGTCACTATGGTGGTGTGTCCACTCACAGGATGAGTGGCGCTGCCCAATACTGTCACTATGGCGGTGTGTTCACTCACAGGATGAGTGACGCTGCCCATACTGTCACTATGGCGGTGTGTCCACTCACAGGATGAGTGACGCTGCCCAATACTGTCACTATGGCGGTGTGTCCATTCACAGGATGAGTGGCGCTGCCCAATACTGTCACTATGGCGGTGTGTCCACTCACAGGATGAGTGACGCTGCCCAATACTGTCACTATGGTGGTGTGCAACTCACAGGATGAGTGACGCTGCCCAATACTGTCACTATGGTGGTGTGTCACTCACAGGATGAGTGACGCTGCCCAATACTGTCACTATGGTGGTGTGTCCACTCACAGGATGAGTGGCGCTGCCCAATACTGTCACTATGGTGGTGTGTCCACTCACAGGATGAGTGGCGCTGCCCAATACTGTCACTATGGTGGTGTGTCCATTCACAGGATGAGTGGCGCTGCCCAATACTGTCACTATGGTGGTGTGTCCACTCACAGGATGAGTGACGCTGCCCAATACTGTCACTATGGTGGTGTGTCTACTCACAGGATGAGTGACGCTGCCCAATACTGTCACTATGGTGGTGTGTCCACTCACAGGATGAGTGACGCTGCCCAATACTGTCACTATGGTGGTGTGTCCATTCACAGGATGAGTGGCGCTGCCCAATACTGTCACTATGGCGGTGTGTCCACTCACAGGATGAGTGGCGCTGCCCAATACTGTCACTATGGCGGTGTGTCCACTCACAGGATGAGTGACGCTGCCCAATACTGTCACTATGGCGGTGTGTCCACTCACAGGATGAGTGACGCTGCCCAATACTGTCACTATGGCGGTGTGTCCACTCACAGGATGAGTGGCGCTGCCCAATACTGTCACTATGGCCGTGTGTCCACTCACAGGATGAGTGACGCTGCCCAATACTGTCACTATGGCGGTGTGTCCGCTCACAGGATGAGTGACGCTGCCCAATACTGTCACTATGGCGGTGTGTCCACTCACAGGATGAGTGACGCTGCCCAATACTGTCACTATGGCGGTGTGTCCACTCACAGGATGAGTGGCGCTGCCCAGTAAAATAGGTTTAAAGGGCAAAAATTAACTTATAATAATTTGTTTAACCTGTACTTCTAAAAGTACAGGAGCTTGTTAATTCCGTTAATATATATTTGCTCTTTATATAGTTTAACTATTTAGTTAGTGGGAATTAATAGTGATTGAGCTAGCCAATCCTAATGAAGCAGGAATTGAGTTGTATCTTTCACTGATAGTGTCATTCCTTAGCTGTGGGACTTACTGCAGTTGAATAAATAGTGATTGATTGAATGTCAATTCTTTTGTCAATAATATTTTAAAATTTCCTTCTTGTGTCGTATTGATCCTGATCTCCCAGGCATATGGGTAGCCTAGTGTCGGTCACTAGGCTGTTCTTCAACAGTTCTACGCCCCATTTAGCGTCTGTTCTTAGTGCTGTCATAACACATGGCTACACTTGATAGATGCCAGGGGCCCCACGACTCTTGGGGCCCCATGTTACTAAAGTGTCCATGAGAGATCTCTTGGTAGAATGGATAATTACTCGACTTATCGTTGGAAAAGTCTGGTATTCAAATCGTTTTTCAAATGAGATTTAGAAAAAAAAATTGTTTGTGCATAACTATCTGAGGGTAATCTTGGTCTATAGTGGATGGGTTGGGCCCCTTATCTGGGTAGGGGGCCCCAGTGCAGTCTATTCTTATGAGTGTTCCCAAGGACAGAAAACATACGCGTTCATCTCCACATCTGTATACACAGACACTCCCACACCTGCGTATCCACCCATACCCACATGTATCCATCCATACCCTCCCCCCACATATATCTGCCCATACCCACATGTATCTACCCATACCTACACATATCTATCCATACCCACGTGTATCTATCCATACCCACGTGTATCCACCCATTCCCACGTGTATCCATCCATACCTTTACCTTGAGGTTACTTTGAGGTGCTTCCGGGGCTTAGCGTCCCCGCGGCCCGGTCGTCGACCAGGCCTCCTGGTTGCTGGACTGATCAACCAGGCTGTTTGACGCGGCTGCTCGCAGCCTGACGTATAAGTCACAACCTGGTTGATCAGGTATCCTTTGGAGGTGCTTATCCAGTTCTCTCTTGAACACTGCGAGGGGTTTGCCAGTTATGTCCCTTATGTGTAGCGGAAGCGTGTTGAACAGTCTCGGGCCTCTGATGTTGATAGAGTTCTCTCTCAGAGTACCTGTTGCACCTCTGCTTTTCAACGGGGGTATTCTGCACATCCTGCCATGTCTTCTGGTCTCATGTGATGTTATTTCTGTGTGCAGGTTTGGGACCAGCCCCTCTAATATTTTCCACGTGTAAATTATTATGTATCTCTCCCGCCTGCGCTCAAGGGAGTACAGATTTAGGTTCTTTAGTCGGTCCCAATAGTTTAGATGCTTTACTGAGTGGATTCTAGCAGTAAAGGACCTCTGCACGCTCTCCAGGTCAGCAATTTCACCAGCAGTGAAAGGGGCTGTCATTGTGCAGCAGTACTCCACTCTAGAGAGCACAAGCGTTTTGAAAAGTGTCATCATCGGTATAGCATCTCTAGTGTGAAAAGTTCTTGTTATCCAACCTGTCATTTTTCGTGCAGTTGTGACGGCAATTTTATTGTGTTCTTTAAAGTAAGGTCTTCCGACATGAGTACACCCAGATCCTTTACATTGCCTTTTCGTTCTATGTTATGATTTGCCTGAGTTTTGTACGTGGTTTCTGTTTTTACATTTTCATTTTTTCCATAGAGCATGAGCTGGAACTTATCTTCGTTAAACACCATATTATTTTCTGTAGCCCATAGAAAGATCTGATTTACATCTGATTGGAGGTTTGCCGTGTCCTCTATGTTGCCTACTCTCATGAAGATCCTAGTGTCATCTGCAAAGGATGATACAGTGCTATAGGTTGTGTTCTTGTCTATGTCCGATATGAGGATGAGAAAAAGTATCCATACCCACATGTATCCACCCATACCCACGTGTATCCATCCATACCCACATGTATCCATCCATACCCACGTGTATCCATCCATACCCACATGTATCCACCCATACCCACATGTATCCATCCATACCCACATGTACTAGAGGAAACCCCAGACATAATAGCACTCACAGAAACAAAGCTAACGAAAACTATAACAAATGCAATGTTTCCACAAGACTACTATGTAGTGAGGAAAGAGAGGGAAGGAAGAGGTGGTGGTGGCGTAGCTCTACTGGTAAGAAAAGGCTGGGATATTGAGGAGATGGTTGTTCAGGGTTGTGAAGGTTTCAGTGACTACATAGCAGGTACCATAACAACTGGAGGACAAAAAATTATAGTCGTAGTCATATATAATCCTCCACCAAATGACAGAAGACCCAGTCAGGAATATGATAGAAACAACATGGCCACCATTAACATAATAGAGAGAGCAGCTTCTGTGGCTAGCAGGAATGGATCTGGACTACTAATTATGGGAAGATAGATTGGGAGAACAGAGACCCGCATGGGGGACCAGAAACATGGAGAGCTAAGCTGCTGGACGTGGCAACAAGAAACTTTCTAAGCCAGCGCAACAAGGAACCAACAAGAATGAGAGGAGAAGATGAACCAGCAATGCTTGATCTGATATTTACCCTAAATGAGTGGGATATAAGGGAAGTCAAGATGGAAGCCCCCTTGGGAATGAGTGACCACAGTGTATTGAACTTGAGTACCTGGTAGAGCTAGGAATTATCCCCCCCCCCACCCCCCGAAAAAGAACTAGGAAATGAAAGGCTGGCATACCGAAAGGGAAATTATGAGGAGATGAGAAGCTTCCTAAGGGAAATACATTGGGACACAGACCTCAGAGCTAAGTCTGTACAAGGTATGATGGACTATGTCACCCAAAGTGTCAGGAGGCAGTAAGCAGATACATCCCGACCCAAAAGGAAAAATCCGAGAAGCAAAAGAAGAATCCATGGTATAATAGGGCATGTATGGAAGCAAAGAAACTGAACAAAAGGGCGTGGAGGAACTTCCGGAATAACAGAACACCAGAAAGCAGAGAGAGATACCAGAGAACCAGGAATGAGTATGTCAGGGTGAGAAGAGAAGCAGAGAAAAGTTATGAAAATGATATAGCAAACAAAGCCAAGACCGAACCAAAGCTACTCCACAGTCACATCAGAAGGAAAACAACAGTGAAAGAACAGGTAGTGAAACTTAGAACAGGCGAGGACAGGTATACAGAGAATGACAAAGAGGTGTGTGATGAACTCAACAAGAGGTTCCAGGAGGTCTTCACAACAGAACAAGGTGAGGTCACTGTGCTAGGAGAAAGGGAAGTAAACCAGGCGGCCTTGGAAGAGTTCGAAATTACGAGAGAGGAGGTCAAGAGACACCTGCTGGATCTGGATGTTAGAAAGGCTGTTGGTCCCGACGGGATCTCGCCATGGGTACTGAAAGAGTGTGCAGAGGCACTTTGCTTGCCACTCTCCATAGTGTATAGTAGGTCACTGGAGACGGGAGACCTACCAGAAATATGGAAGACGGCGAATGTGGTCCCAATATACAAAAAGGGCGACAGGCAAGAGGCACTGAACTACAGGCCAGTGTCCTTGACTTGTATACCATGCAAGGTGATGGAGAAGATCGTGAGAAAAAACCTGGTATCACATCTGGAGAGAAGGGACTTCGTGACAAATCGCCAACATGGGTTCAGGGAGGGTAAATCTTGCCTGACTGGCTTAATAGAATTCTACGATCAGGTGACAAAGATTAAGCAAGAAAGAGAGGGCTGGGCGGACTGCATTTTCTTGGATTGTCGGAAAGCCTTTGACACAGTACCGCATAAGAGGCTGGTACATAAGCTGGAGAGACAGGCAGGTGTAGCTGGTAAGGTGCTCCAGTGGATAAGGGAGTACCTAAGCAATAGGAAGCAGAGAGTTACGGTGAGGGGTGAGACCTCCGATTGGCGTGAAGTCACCAGTGGAGTCCCACAGGGCTCTGTACTCGGTCCTATCTTGTTTCTGATATATGTAAATGATCTCCCGGAGGGTATAGATTCATTTCTCTCAATGTTTGCGGACGATGCCAAAATTATGAGAAGGATTAAGACAGAAGAGGACTGTTTGAGGCTTCAAGAAGACCTAGACAAACTGAAGGAATGGTCGAACAAATGGTTGTTAGAGTTTAACCAAACCAAATGTAATGTAATGAAGATAGGTGTAGGGAGCAGGAGGCCAGATACAAGGTATCATCTGGGAGAGGAAATTCTTCAGGAGTCAGAGAAAGAAAAAGACTTGGGGTTGATATCACGCCAGACCTGTCTCCTGCAGCCCATATCAAGAGGATAACATCAGCGGCATATGCCAGGCTGGCCAACATACGAACGGCATTCAGAAACTTGTGTAAAGAATCATTCAGAACTTTGTATACCACATATGTCAGGCCAATCCTGGAGTATGCAGCCCCAGCATGGAGTCCATATCTAGTCAAGGATAAGACTAAACTGGAAAAGGTTCAAAGGTTTGCCACCAGACTAGTACCCGAGCTGAGAGGTATGAGCTACGAGGAGAGACTACGGGAATTAAACCTCACTTCGCTGGAAGACAGAAGAGTTAGGGGGACATGATCACCACATTCAAGATTCTGAAGGGAATTGATAGGGTAGATAAAGACAGGCTATTTAACACAAGGGGCACACGCACAAGGGGACACAGGTGGAAACTGAGTGCCCAAATGAGCCACAGAGATATTAGAAAGAACTTTTTTAGTGTCAGAGTGGTTGACAAATGGAATGCATTAGGAAGTGATGTGGTGGAGGCTGACTCCATACACAGTTTCAAGTGTAGATATGATAGAGCCCAATAGGCTCAGGAAACTGTACACCTGTTGATTGACGGTTGAGAGGCGGGACCAAAGAGCCAGAGCTCAACCCCCGCAAACACAACTAGGTGAGTACATGTACCCATCCATACCCACATGTATCCACCATACCCACATGTACCCATCCATACCCACATGTACCCATCCATACCCACATGTACCCATCCATACCCACATGTACCCACCGATACCCACATGTACCCATCCATACCCACATGTACCCATCCATACCCACATGTACCCATCCATACCCACATGTACCCATCCATACCCACATATTGTTACCCACTGTTCGAGAACGGACACTTAGAAAGATTTATTTAGGTCTCCCAAGGGACAATAAATGACCTCTCCCAGGAGAGGCGATCCCCACCTATTGTACCCCCGTAACCGGGTAAACAGGTACCCTGTTAACTCGCCGGGTACCTGGGTACTGGTAGGTGAACAGAGGCATTAGGTGTAAGGACGCGTCTCGTCCAGTGTGAGTATATTGAGTACACATGCATTCCTACACCCCAGAGTCATCTAACAACGTTGTGGGCCTGGACAAGTCTTGCCCCCCCCCCCCCCCCCATCCAGATGATGGCACTGCCACACAGTGTTGTGTACACACATCCACACATGTGTACACACATCCACAAATGTGTACACACATCCACACATGTGTACACACAGCCACACATGTGTACCACATCCACACACATGTGTACACACATCCACACATGTGTACCACATCCACACATGTGTACACACAGCCACACATGTGTACACACATCCCACATGTGTACACACATCCACACATGTGTACACACACAGACAGACGATGGTGTGAGGTTAACCTGTACACCAAACTTCTAGTGTAGAGCAGGTTAATAACACCACCAGAATACCAACC
>WNGS01165523.1:1158196-1180975 GCA_020271785.1 Procambarus virginalis
CCCAAGGATACTATCGAGGGACCGCGAGGACGGTCGGGAAGCAAGGCACACGCGCGTCCTGGAAGTCCGAACATTCAACA
Organism: Procambarus virginalis; assembly: GCA_020271785.1. Taxonomy (NCBI): domain Eukaryota; kingdom Metazoa; phylum Arthropoda; class Malacostraca; order Decapoda; family Cambaridae; genus Procambarus; species Procambarus virginalis. The sequence continues at coordinate 1,158,277 of WNGS01165523.1, forward strand.
AGGATATGCACGACGTAAGAGGGACAATGCAGTTAGGACACAAGGAGCAGGGCGGCGCGTCATAAGTGTCTGTGAGTTAAGCGTGTATGGCCAATACACAACTCGCCAGAGCCGTTTCTCACCGCCGGTTACGGTGGCAGGAGGAAGGCCACGGGACACACTATTCTTAAGAGTACGCAGTTTGTTACCAGTAACAGACGACCAACGACCCTGCCAACGGGCACGGATTGAGGAATGACTTGGTAGAAATCTGAATAAGGAACACCTTAACGGGAAACGGGACAAGTATGGATAGACTCCTTAGGGGCAGCGTCCGCACTCTCATTTAATGGTTCCACCATCTTACAAGAACGTCGCTTTTCACTCGTATGCGCACTTACGCTAAAAATGCCATACTAGAACAATGGAAGCGACTCACGAAAGTGACGTACTGTCCAGTTTTCTGTTTTGGGTCCTCTGGCTTAGAGTGTTAGGTTAGGAGAGGGCACTTTAAATTCACAGTTTTCATGACTTTTTGAAACCTTAACACTTGCTGCTCTCCTAACCTACCCGAGGACCCAAGACATGCTGTTTTGGGTTCATTTCATTTGGAAAATATCTTTTTATTTTCTAGGATGGCAATTTTGGGCGTAGCGCATACGAGTGAAAAGCGACGTTTCTTGTAAGAGACGGGTTGGCTGGAAACCCAGCAAAACATGGGTTTTTTATTTGGTTTTGGTAGGGACGCGAGTCTTATTTTCCTCGGCGTCACCCCTTTTATGTAAAACATCCTTCATCCTGCTTAAATCTGCTAGAGATGAAAAACGGCTAATATTAGATTTCAACTACCGCAGGATGTATTAAAGGACTCTGAGAGCGCCACGAGAGTCTACAACAATGACAACGGAACTGCAGTTCCGACGGAAAGGCACTCGACGAAGGGCATACAGGGCAGCATACAGGGCAGCATACAGGGCAGCATATAGGGCAGCATACAGGGCAGCATACAGGGCAGCATACAGTTCAGTGCCGTGAAGATGCCAGCCTCCGGAGGTTGGCGGCACACACACGTTTGGTCTGAAAACACAAGAGAGAGTATCCAAACCCGTCGGCAGACTTGAACCCATCCGTGAAGAGGGTAACACAATGCAAATGTGAAGGCAAATGTTCAAGGAAAAAGCGCTTCGGAACAGAAGGGGTAGAAGCCTTTACCACATGGGTCAAAGACTTACAAAACTTTACAAATGGGACCTGCCAAGAAGCTATGGATAAGGGATGAAGGGAAGGCACCAGATCTGAGGCGCAACCCAGCATGGTGCAGAGCATCAAGGCGGCCAAGGGTCGAAGGAGAGGCAGAAGAGTTGGCCGGGCAGCCATAGTCAAGTTTAGACAGCAATAGAGAGGAATCTATCAGCTTCCCAGGAAGTATGGGACAAGATACGAAGGAGCGTAAGGGCCTCAGAACATTCGACTAGGCGGTAAGAGATATGGGGAGACCGAGACAAAATTGTGTCAAAAATCAACGACAAAACTTCAGTAGAATCCTTATAGAGAAGAGGACGACCATAGAGCGACAACGAGGGACGAAGAACGACCTGCCCTGAATTAGATTCATAACACAAGTCATTGATGTAGAGAGCTTGAAGCCATGATTGGTGGCCCAGGACGACGCAGCATCAATTACAAATTGGAGCCTCCGTTGGGGGAAAGGCGAGTGATCCCCTTGACAGCAGAGAATGAAATCATCGGTATCAAATAGAAACGCCAGAGGGAAGGGAGGAAGTAAAACCATTAAGGACAACGAGGAAAAGAGCAGTTCTTGGTTACCTGTAATTCATTTTTTTTATTCATCGCGAACACTTTCTTGCCATCTTATCCTGGACACATGTCTGAACTTCTAGCTTCATAACCCATTTAACCCACACCCTTGATACTCACTTTACCCTACGGAGCAAGAGAGAGATTGCTCAAATAGAAGGAATACAGAGAACATTGACTTGGAGTTATGATTAGTAACAATTTAAACCAAAAAAATCAATGCATAAATATTCGTAATAAGGCCAATAAGACACTGGGATTTATTTATCGAAGCGTTAGTAATAAGACACCTGGTGTTGTTCTTCAGCTATATCTTGCTCTGGGACCAGATTCACGAAGCAGTTACGCAAGTACTTACGAACGTGTACATCTTTCCTCAATATTTGGCGGCTTTGGTTACATTTATTAAACAGTTTACAAGCATGAAAACTTCCCAATCAACTGTTGTTATTGCAATAAACAGCCTCCTGGTGCTTCAGAGCTCATTAACTGTTTAATAATTGTAAACAAAGCCGCCAAAGACTGAGAAAAGATGTGCAGGTTCGAAAGTGCTTGCGTAATTGCTTCGTGAATCTGGCCCCTGTTGTAGGAAATTGACATGTGAGATTTATATTTATTAAGTTTATATTAATTTATAATAATTTATATTGTACGTTAATTTATAATTTGCGATAGCAAACTGTTTGAGGTTTAAAGTGGACTGTATGATTTAAAATTCTCTCAAATGGCTTTCCTTCCACATTTTGAGGGTTATGGCTTATTTGTGTAGTCCTCAATATAAATTATTGGTTAGTAGACATTCACTACAATATTAGACTACATATATTATTAACTAAAATAGGGCGGCCTTATCTTTATATAATGGGCCTGGTCCACCAGTTATGAACGAGGATGATCACACCAAATAATCCTCATAGTTGAGTTGTTGTTATAGATACTGCTACTCGGAACAAGTTCCAAGTAGCACGGGATATGGTGAGCCTGTGGTGGACTTACCTGGCACAGGAGCGGGGCAAGTAGCACGGGATATGGTGAGCCCGTAGTGGACTTACCTGGCACAGGAGCGGGGCAAGTAGCACGGGCTATGGTGAGCCCGTAGTGGACTTACCTGGCACAGGAGCGGGGCAAGTAGCACGGGCTATGGTGAGCCCGTAGTGGACTTACCTGGCACAGGAGCGGGGCAAGTAGCACGGGCTATGGTGAGCCCGTAGTGGACTTACCTGGCACAGGAGCGGGGCAAGTAGCACGGGCTATGGTGAGCCCGTAGTGGACTTACCTAGCACAGGAGCGGGGCAAGTAGCACGGGATATGGTGAGCCCGTAGTGGACTTACCTGGCACAGGAGCGGGGCAAGTAGCACGGGATATGGTGAGCCTGTGGTGGACTTACCTGGCACAGGAGCGGGGCAAGTAGCACGGGATATGGTGAGCCCGTAGTGGACTTACCTGGCACAGGAGCGGGGCAAGTAGCACGGGATATGGTGAGCCTGTGGTGGACTTACCTGGCACAGGAGCGGGGCAAGTAGCACGGGATATGGTGAGCCCGTAGTGGACTTACCTGGCACAGGAGCGGGGCAAGTAGCACGGGATATGGTGAGCCCGTAGTGGACTTACCTGGCACAGGAGCGGGGCAAGTAGCACGGGATATGGTGAGCCTGTGGTGGACTTACCTGGCACAGGAGCGGGGCAAGTAGCACGGGATATGGTGAGCCCGTAGTGGACTTACCTGGCACAGGAGCGGGGCAAGTAGCACGGGCTATGGTGAGCCCGTAGTGGACTTACCTGGCGTAGGAGCGGTGCGTCTTAGTTTAGGCTGGCATCAACATTTGTACTTGTGTACTAGGTAAGTAGTGTTAATTCTTCTTCAATTACACCTGTCAAAGAACACTCACAAATAATAGCAGTAATTCTAATATGGCATTTATATCAGAGGAAATATAGTTATAGAGAGAGGAGAATATGTTGTTGATTTAGGGGCGACAGAGATGAGAATATTGCTCACTATAGTTTGGTCTCTACACACAGAAATCACAATTGCGTGATACATCAACTGAACGAAGAGAGAGAACGTCCTATTGACAAAGCTCGAGTGCATGGGGGGGGGAGTTGTGTAAAACCCTGGTTTGTGTCCGGAGAGGCTGCAGGATCCAGTAAGTTCAGTAGAACTTCGGTTTCAACTCTTTTTGACCATGTCGTAGCTCAGTCGATTAAGGCAGCGTCTGGGATGCTCTCAGACACAGGTTCGAATCCTCGTCACGGCCCTTGTGGATTTGTTCGTTTGGTCGTTGTCTCGTGTGCTAACGGTCCACCTTACTAACATTACTGATCAGGAATGAAAGATGATAAATGAGTTTCAAAAAATAAGGACACTTTCCTTGATAGTAGACGAAGTTGATGTTAATAACGGGAGCACTTTACGTCCCATAACACCGTTGTCTAAGGGAAATTATAGGAGCTAAATTGGCCCCAGCAACTGATGTTAAAATTTGAAAACTAAATGTCGACTCTCTGGCCCTCCTCCCGCTGACGCCCTGACTGCGTCAAGAAGTGGTCAAAGGAGCCCAAATTTACTTTATTTAATACTGATAATTAAGGTGATTCAAGGTGAAATGCCTTCTTGAAACAGAAATCACAATAGCGTGATGTATCAAATGAACAAATTCTGTGTGTGATGAAGTAAGGGCGAAGAGGTAGAACGGCTTATTGACATAGCTCGAGTGCACGGGGGGAGTTGTGTAAAATCCTGGTTTGTGTCTCGGAGAGGCTGCAGGATCCAAGTAAGTTCAGTAGAATTCTGGTTGCAATTCTTATACCATGTCGTAGCTCAATCGATTAAGGCAGCGTCTGGGATGCTCTCGGACGCAGGTTCGAGCCTTCATCACGGCCCTCGTGGATTTGTTCGTTTGATATATCATACGTGTGATTCTGTGGTACCGAAGTAACTATACTGGTGCATACAGAGGAGGTGCCAGGCACGGTAAATGTACTATACTTGCTCGCCGCCATAGCAGGCGGGACCCGTCCGAGGGACCCAAATATTGTCAAGGAAGAACTGATGATACCTAAAAGGGGTGACTTACATATTCTAACGAACTGGAGGCCACTTTCTTTGCTAAACCAGGATTATAAAATATCTAAATTGCTGGCAAATAGACTTAGGATTGCAATGGATAAAATTATATTCAAGGAACAGTTCTGTGGTGTGCCTGGAAGATCTATAATCAATTATAATAATGTAATTAGGGATGTTGTGTATTGTGTCTGAGAATAATGTTCCTTCCTCCATGATAAACCTCGACTGGTCGAAAGCTTTTGACCGTGTTTATGTTCAGTTGTATTAGAATATTGGATAGGGCAGGAGTGGCACCAGAATTTATTGATTGGATCCGTATGCTTTATGAACAGTGTCTGTATCAATGGAGTCTTTAAGTAAACCTTTTCAGTTGAACGATCTGTACGTCAGGGATGTCCCCTTCAATGATTTTGTGTTATATTTCAAGAATCATTGTACTTGGCAATAAAAAGCAATGGCTATTGTCCACCTTGTCTTCCTAATGCTATGACACTTCCTGTGTGTTGGTTATGCAGACGACAACTATTTTTGTGTCGACAGAAGACTCAAAAGTGGTGAATGTTCAGGATGAGTTAGACAACTTTGAGAGAACAGGTGCTATCATTAATACTTTCGTGCGCGCGGCGCTCATTAAAAAAAAAGCGCATTGTGCGCGCGGCGTTTTGGGCCCTTGAGCGTAAACACCAAAAGGTATAATCTTTTCAATCTCCCGACATCAATTCTCGAGCTACGTATTTCATTTTGATATCAATGTGTTGGCAATAAAATTCTCTACAAGATCATATGCATGTAATGTCACAAAGCATTTGCTATCCCATCACGAAATAAATAAAACTTAGATCACTCGCCGTGACGCCCAAACAGCAACAAAAATGTTCATACTCTTGTTTGTTGTCGGCTCCACATTAGTCCTACAGCGTTATATTTTATATCATGGAACTCTCAAAAAATCCCTACACAGACATATGCATATAAATGTAGAATCATGATCGCGGCCCACACCAAGTGTGTGAATTGGGCGATTACCCTCGTTGTGTCAACAAGTCTATAGTTTCTCCTCTAAGTTACAATACAATGCCGTTTTCTCTAATACGCCATGCGCCTATTAGAGAAAACGAAGATTTAATGGCAAACATTTTCATACAAACCCCCAAGTCGATCGAATAAGAATTGGATTTTATATGTTTTTTATATCGGCCGGCTATTTACGACGCAGTCGCACAACCGATAGAAATATAGCCGTCGTGTATGTACGGGACGGGCGCGCGAAAGTGTTTTAACAAGAACCAAACTTGCATGATGGGGGCTTGGCAGTTGGTGTAATAAAGTTACCTGGACAGGTTCATGGTGTAAGGTAGTAAGAGTCTATTAAAGCTCTTGGGATTTGCTGGTGTAAAACATAAGGAACAACATTGGTTACGAACTGGCAAATACTATGTGGAAATTTAATAGTAGCTACGAATATGTTGTCAAATAGGAATTTAACAGTTTCAGAAGGCTGTAATAATAACACTGCAAAATTGTCTAAAGTGTGGTATTTGTCTCAGTTTCCCAATTGACAAGAAAGTGCTATGGAGATTGACAAAACTATTGTTAGATATGTATGGTAGATACCAATTAAACTGACTATATATGTAAAGGTAAGAAAATGGAATAGGAATACCGAAATGTACCATAAATCATAGGCAATCTTTTGTTGCCTTTAGAAAGGAGATAATGCAGAGGTATAGTGTAAGTAATTATCAAGAGCGGATACCAAACCGGGAAGGCTGTGTAGCACCGTCAAACGTGTCAAATTGACAAATTCAAGAATATCAAGAGTAGTAATTATGCTACTGTCTGATTAATTTGTGTGGATAAGCAGGCTACTCAGACAAAATATTGAAGTTCTTGCGAGACAGGATTAGGTGAAACATTTTGGGGTTTACGGCTCATGCTCCGTGATAATGGAAAATTTGTTTAATATAATTCAGTAAATTTAATAATATCCCTGTAAATTAATGTAAATATAATTTAAAATTTTAAATCTTTTGAAAGAAAATAAGTAACATTTATACTTATTTTCTTATATACTTATACCCCCCCCACCGAGAATTACACTACTGTACATGTATTTCCGTGTAAAATTTATGATTTATATTTCCTTAATAAAAATGAGAACTCTTGAAGGTTTAAGAAAATTTACTTTCGCCTGATTGGACAGACTTACTACATTGTGTACTAAAAGCAGCAATTTCAAAGCATTCACACTGGAGGAAAAGCAAATCCAGAGTCAAAATATATATTGTATTAAAAACTTGCATGCATTCAGAGCTCCCATCTGAACTAAGGGAGCATGTACGAATACATTTAAGGTTACAGTCTTAACACAAGTACTTATAAATCATTTAAAAACTCAATTTGCACAATATCACAAAGCTAAGTAATTTTACAATTTCATTAACCTCTGGCTAAGATTTAGTGGATAAGTCCGGTTCACTAGATAGTGAAGGCAGACTGCCACGTACAGTAGCTTACACACTTAAAACCGAGCAATGTTTCAGTTTCACAAGATACCTAAAACCAAGTGTAAAAGCCAGTTAAAATCCTATGTTGCAGCCGGGGAATAGAGCTTGCAAACCCAGAATGGTCAATAAAAATAGAATGTGGTAGACAGTGTTAACCACTAGTAGTTTGAAACCAATTATAAAAGTAGATAATCTTCAGCAAGAAAAATAACTAAATCAAATTTTATGGCTACACTTTAAAAATATTTTAGTTAAAGTTCAAACAACTCTCGCTACTTATTTTTCACTTACAATACAATATTAAGTCTAATTTAAAAAAAAATATGATAGATTAAAACCAGATGTGCGAGGCTAACTGCACACGACTAGGATACTAAAACGTACATTCACACTAATCTATGTACACCACTTGGCTATGGCACAGCAACTAGCGCAACATTGACACCAGCAATTATTACATCCTCCCCAGGGATTTGAACACTAACATTCCGTGCCGCGTCCAAGCTAGAGCAAACTCTGCCTGGTCAGTCATGTCTGAGCCAAGTCATTGAGTAGGGGGAATTTTGTTACTGGCCTCTCAAAGTAATTTATCTTCCAGCAGAAGCATCAGACCGACTTCTCTGTAAGTCCTCTGTAACATCCAAGTCATCGCTTACATAACCCATATTACTATACACCTCTAGGATAGGTAGACCATTAATTTGTATAGGGAATGGCACAGAGTCCGTTTCGTCACATAACCTTTTATCGTCCTTACTCGATCTCGAGTCTAGAGACACTCCACTGGAAGAGCTACGATCACCGTCTTCGCTGTTTTCACTCGACGCATGGTAGACTATAGTGTCTCGGTTCACTATAGTTACAGGTTGTGGCTGGGGAACAGGTTGTGGCTGGGGAACAGGTTGTGGCTGGGGAACCTCCGGCCCCGAGAGACTCCCTTCTTGGCATATATCAGGCGTCGTTGATGGTGACGATGGTTATCATCAGATTTTGTTTTCTTACAGGAGCCAGGACCAAGGAGAGAGAGTAACACAGGCAAGAGAAATAGACCATGCAGAACTCCAAAATTATAACTAGGAATACAGTCTTAAAGAAAGTGATGAATATGTAGGAGGGAGCTAGAATTAGTGCAGCAACACCCAAGATAGTGGAGAGGCCACCTTGTATTATAGGTACACCAAGGGAGTACAGGCACTCTTGCACACGCTCTTCTCGAGTTTTTACCTTTGCTGCAATGTAGGCATAAGAAATGTGAGCCGTGAAGTCAACACTGAAGCCAATACACATGATTAGGTTAATCATCGAAATTGAATCTAGATTAACACCCCACAAAGCCATGTAACCCACAACACCTACTTCAATCGAGGCAATGGAGAAGGCAACCCATATAGAGCACAGAGGATTTGGAATGAAGATTAGAGAGATAAACAGCATTATAATAGCTGCGATGCAGATGTCTTGAATGCTTGTGGTTCTCACCAGAACATACTGTAAAAAAAAAAACGGGAAGTGCCAATTTGTTTTTAATTTATTAAAAAAAAACAAGCATAATTTATTTAAAAACCATTTTTCATTATTTGACTTAAACTTTTTTTTACTAACCTGATCGAAGTAGATGAAAAAGACATTGTAAACGGTAACTTTAAATTTAGACTCAAATGCCACCTTCCGGAATGCCTCCATCATGTCTTTATCAGCATTAGCATCTCGTATGTTGTGAGTCTGGATGATGAACCTGGATGCCAGGATGCGGCTGTTGTCCTCGTTAAATTTAACGTCCAAGGCATAAACGTTGGCTGGACCCGCAAGATACATCTGTCAAGATCATTAACACCTTTACAATTTAATACTCTTAAAAAGACACATTAACTAAAACTTAAAAATTTAGTGGCCAGATTAACCATTTACTCTGCCAATGTAAAGTTGTTTTTAACCTTATACCCCTAAAGATGTACTGAACCTCGTAATGAAGTACTATAGAACAACCAAAATATGCAACAACTTCTGACGATATACAAATAGGCTATAGTCTAGCCTCTTTCCAGGATCAAACTTCTGAAATCTAGTACTGTATGTTGGCTTTGCCGATTTTAGCGCAATCTCCATAAACCTAAGTTTAATATACGAAACTATGCTTTCGTGTAAAAAAAAAAAAAAAAAAAAAAAGGTAGTGCCACGAATAAATTTTAGTATAAAAATTGTTCCCTGCCTAATAAAATATTTCAGGATAAACTACAGTGAGATTTTAAAAGTAGCCAAGATTTTTTTTTAACTTAAATTCGACTTCACCATTAAAATTCGATTAAGCCTTTACGGGTAAACTGCACACTTTACAGCCGTCAATAATTCTCAAGTGGTTTGATTAAATTATTTAGTGCTGTTAACACCCTATTGACTGGTGCCGACATACCAACTCACTCTTTTTACGATAAATGACTAATGAGATTGTAGGCATTTTCTTAAACTCTACATTCCTTTTAAGTGCAATCTACCCGTCTGATATTCCTCTATCTGTACCCCACCATTCAAGTATCATACACACCTGTCACCGAGAAAGATAATGAGAATCTTGCTCTTGTCAAAGCTGTCACACTTTATACAATTGCCGCCTCCATCGAGAATTTAAGATCTCACGAGCACTGTCTACACCGACGGCTCAGTCCAATCTTCTACTGGACGGACTGTAGCAGCATGTAGGTTTTATAGAAATAATATTTGCACGAAGACTGTCAGTGTCAGGTTAAACTGGCTAACCGCCACACAAGCAGAACTAGCAGCATTACAACTAGCTACCAGTACAACACTGGAGGAGGAATAATATTGCGATTCAAAGTCTGCTTTTCAAGTAATCTAAAACTTCTCTTGGAAGATCGACAGCAAGAACCTCATATTACCAATTATAAATGATCTAATTGCTGCACAGAGTAAAGGGTCTTAATCTTTTATATGGATACCTTCATGCATAAATATAACTCATCATAATGAGACATTGAAGCCAAATTAGCATGCAGCAAAGATGAAGTTTAATTAGATCTAGGTTTTAGAGAATCACCATCTCTCAAAACTGTATTGGTCCAAACAGTCAGGTCTGATAGGAAAGAAATTACCGACTCCAACGACCTGACAACACTAGTATTAAAAACCCGATTTGTTTAAATCTGAAACCTATGTTTATGGGCAGCACCAAACGTGGACCAGACTGTGCGACACAGTGGTTGCAAGGAATCAGGTTGGGTTACCGTTACCTGTGGCAGGTAGCTACAGGTCTCCAATCCTGAGCACTTCAGGTGCAAACTCTTGAGCAGGAACTGCGGCATGATCTCTCGCACTAAATCACCGAATGCCCATTTATTAGACCTTTCAGACTTTTTGACATGAAGTACCTGGAGCTTTGCAATTACTTTATTCACTTATTCTTGAGGATATCCTCACTGCACCCAAAGTTTGCCAGTGCAGGCTACTAATCATACGGCTCTGTATGACTAACCATCCTGCGAGATGGAGACTTATTACCACTGCTACCTTGTTCACTCTTTTGTCGATATCCTTAAAATGCATCCAGAGTGTCAGTGCAAACTGCCTATCACATGCCTCTAACTAACCATCCTGTGTGATGGGGATTTAACATCACTTAGTTAGCGTTTTTTGACACTATTCTACTTTATATAGTCTAGGGTAGCTGCACAAATGCAGATGTACCTCTTGTATTAATAAAATTAAATATTCGAATTGTTGATATTGGTTGCTCTTGGCAAGAGCCCACCGAGTTAAAGGCATCTAAATTTATATTGTATTTATATCAGTCAAACTCACCTCTTTCAGAGCAGAGCAGAAGTCTTTTTCACTCGTGATATTTACTCCCAAATAATCTTCATTTATTCTAAGGAAGCTAAGCCATCCTCTGAGCCAGGATTCTGTGTAGAGGGGTCCAGCGCTGTACGGTAAGCTTTCAAATTTTTTGTGAAGATCAAACAGGTCTTTCTGTGTCTCTGGATTACTGTAGTTCACATCACCAGTTATTACAACCTAGAAAGGACAAATTAAGACTTCTTGTATATCCCTTGCCAAGGTTAAGTCGCCAATACAAATAAATTAAAAAAAAAAATACTCCCAATATGCAACATTACCGCCCTTCCGAAATTCTAGTAAATTCATATTTTCGTTCCAAGTTAAGTTTAGGCGTCCACCTACCTGCACCCTGTAAGGGAAGTCCCTGAAGTACTTGTCCTCAAGGTTGTAGAAGTTGACAGAGTAAGAGTCATCACGGGAGAGCTTGCGGCGCTCAAGGCCCTCCTTGACCATGGTGCAGCCCCAGCACGCCACCATCATGTACACCACGAACACCGCCAACACAACCCCTGCCATAACATGCGCCGCTTACATAAAGATCTTATATAGAGAAGACACTAGCGACTTATTTCCCAACATTTTAGCACACTAGCATTTTTTAAGTTTGTTATAATTGAACATGTTAAGTTTAATTTACCATTATACGTTAAAATTAAAAAGAAATAGCAAGTCTTAAAAAAAATATGCATTCACTTCTGCAATTGTGATGCAGTCAGTTGTCAAGCCTAGCCATTACCTTTGATGGCTGGTCTGTTGAGGTGGCGAGCAACCACATCCCTGAAGAATACCATGAAGGAGTGGTTCTGGTTGTCTTCAGTGTTCCAGGGGTCTTCTTTATTGATGCCACCCGTGCAGAACGTCCGGTACCACCAACCAGCAGTCACTTTACAAGACAATATTTAAAGTAACTTTCATGGGAATTTAAGTGCAGTTTGACATTATCCTGGTATCTTGTTTACTAGAGTAAGAGCAACACTGAAAATTGCCCTAGGGTAGAACATTAAGTTTAGAGTTAATCACGATCATTATCCATAGGGCCCCAAGGAAGGGGAGGAAGATTAAGTTGACCCTTTAATTCCAACAGGACTTTCAGCAACAAAATAAGACTTCACACCCCTTTAAGGTCTGAACCTTAATCTAAAGTTCATCCTACATCCCCATTACCTAAGGGGAGTGGCGACCGAGTCAAGTCTATCGACCATACAACTAGGTTATGTTCGTTAATAGCAACATTATCAAGGGTGGTGGACCCTATGTACGTTACTAACCTGCTTCAGAATTAGGCTTCACTTTAAGGCAAGTAACGCCATGGCGCTGATCCTCCTCCATGTAGCCAGCCAAGGCCAGGCAACCCCCGAAGAAAGTTATATTCCATATGTAGGTGAAGGCCACCGCCGTGCCTGTGGAGACATTGTTCATTATATTGGACATTGAACGCATCTTAATGTGTTAACTTATGATGAGCTTTTATTTAAGGAAACTATTACAAATTTAAATTCCATCCGTTCATCAAGAAACTTAAAAGACCGGTGCACAAAGATCACCTAGTTAGCACAGTACAAGGCTGTAGACCAACATCTTTTATATGTTCTTTAGGAATAAGTTTGGTATATACTACGAACAGTTTGCTTAAGAATGTATTAAATTCAGTAGTGTTTAATTTTTAGAAAGGTTTGAGCCAGGTTTGAAAGGTTTTTTAGAAAGGTCAGAGCCCATGTTTTGGTCAGTCAAGTTACTAAATTAAAGAAACTTTTCCTTTGCACAATGCTCTTTCGCATACCTGTGTATATACAGAAGATCTGGACGCTGGGAAATGGACTAATGGCGCCGACGTAGAAGGAGATTATGTCCGTGATGGAGGTGATGGTGATGCCAACAGCGGCCTCTGAAAAGGTCTCTGCCATTCTCACCGGCACGGGGTCCTGGAGCCGTGTGCGCCGCCACGCCGCCAGCATCACGAAGGAGTTGTCTATACCAATTCCTGAAGGAAACCAGGCTATAATTATGGCTCCAAGCCAATATTTTGTAGTATTTAATTACCAAACTACCTCCATTTATGGTCGCTTACCCGGACTAGACTGGGGGGGGGGGGGGAATTTTGCTTACAACATTTGTTTCACTGAAGCACCAGTTGACAGTATATTAGACAGTTCAACTTTCAAGGCCTAGATCACTAGGCAATGCATTTGCCTATACAGAAATTTACATTTAATGGAAGAATCAAATTAGAGATTACAGCACAATTTTTTTTAATACAACCCTTACAAATAAAATTCATTAAGGTTTTAATAGTTTAAGTGCTTGGCCATTATGTCTAACAAACTTCGCTTTTTTTAGGGGGGGACGGACATGAAAGTTTTAGANCATCCAGACTTGAGAGATATAGACCATTCTCTCATATTCTGTTGCCTCAACATAGAGTTTGTTTAGTTGTGATAGCTAATTGTGTGTGTGATGATGGGCTCGAGATAGTTTATAGTGGTTGTACACCATGCACAGGTGCCCAAGTTAGATACGGACAGATTAGTGAGCAGTATAGTGTAGGAGCAGCAGAAAGGGCAACATAATACTGTATCTGAATTTGTATAAAATACCAACAGTTTTGAGAGACTTTTTGACTATGTGCTGTATGTGATTAATGTAGTATGTATAGGTCAAGGAACTTTCCCTCGTATTTAATATTAATGTTTAAACTGTCTATCTGAAAATATTTGGCATGACGATTAGTTTCGAAATAAAATGTAGCAAATTTAGTGAGAGTTCATTGGTCCACATCCAAAAATGGACATTTTAACTCCTTATTTAAATATATTTATCTGTGTGGACTAGAGGTCTGAAAGGAAGGTAGTCTCACCAGAAAAAGGTTCGTCCCATATGGGGAAAAATGAATCATTGCTATATGTGAAGTACATGTGATATTCAATGTTTAAATAAATATTTAAATTGGGAATTAATGTCGAATTAAAGGAACGGAAGAAATATGCGAGATCATTACCAGTCAAGGATTTATTTGAAGGTTCTTCAATTGAGGATTTCAATAAGAACTCGCATGGCTGGAAAAATAAAACATTACAATAATTAATTAGAAACTTTAAGGCAACTTCCTACTGACATGTAAAGTGTTCACTGATGGCAAGAGCCCAGAACTTCAATGTTTTTAGAAGTGTATAATATGTATACAGGAAGTGTATAATATGTATACAGGAAGTAATGGGCAACATTTATTGGGTGTTGGATTTAAATGTGCCAAGATGATTAAGAAGGCAAGGTAGGATATAGGAGATCAACACACGCAATACATTTTGTATACAACACCTGCACATATACACATGTGTCATGTACACCGAGAAGTATACCAACATCTGTATATATATCCACTCTAATGTATGCTTTAGTCCTGGACTATATCCAGGATAAAAGTATATTTGCTGCTTGTTCAGTAGGCTATTGTGGTGGCTTTAATAAGCCTCTAAAATAGGTTAATAAATAATTATCAAAAGAAGGCGCCGAGCCGAGGAGACTATGTAACACCGTCTTGCAGGATATTTAAAAGACGCTAAATGTCACTAAGGATGTCAATACTAGAACAAAACAGCTTAAAGCGAACAATACCAAGGGTATCAGATTCACCAAGGATACTATCGAGGGACCGCGAGGGACGGTCGGGAAGCAAGACACACGCGCGTCCTGGAAGTCCGAACATTCAACAAGGATATGCACGACTGTAAGAGGGACAATATAGTTAGGACAACAAGGAGCAGGGCGGCGCGTCATTAAGTGTCTGTGAGTTAAGCGTGTATGGCCAATACACAACCTCGCCAGAGCCGTTTCTCACCGCCGGTTACGGTGGCAGGAGGAAGGCCACGGGGACACACTATTCTTAAGAGTACGCAGTTTGTTACCAGTAACAGACGACCAACGACCCTGCCAACGGGCACGGATTGAGGAATGACTTGGTAGAAATCTGAATAAGGAACACCTTAACGGGAAACGGGACAAGTATGGATAGACTCCTTAGGGGCAGCGTCCGCACTCTCATTTAATGGTTCCACCATCTTACAAAGAACGTCGCTTTTCACTCGTATGCGCACTTACGCTAAAAAATGACATACTAGAACAATGGAAGCGACTCACGAAAGTGACGTACTGTCCAGTTTTCTGTTTTGGGTCCTCTGGCTTAGAGTGTTAGGTTAGGAAAGGGCACTTTAAATTCACAGTTTTCATGACTTTTTGAAACCTTAACACTTGCTGCTCTCCTAACCTACCCGAGGACCCAAGACATGCTGTTTTGGGTTCATTTCATTTGGAAAATATTTTTTTATTTTCTAGGATGGCAATTTTTGGGCGTAGCGCATACGAGTGAAAAGCGACGTTTCTTGTAAGAGGACGGGTTGGGCTGGAAACCCAGCAAAACATGGGTTTTTTATTTGGTTTTGGTAGGGACGCGAGTCTTATTTTCCTCGGCGTCACCCCTTTTATGTGAAACATCCTTCATCCTGCTTAAATCTGCTAGAGAAGAAAAACGGCTAATATTCGATTTCAACTACCGCAGGATGTATTAAAGGACTCTGAGAGCGCCACGAGAGTCTACAACAATGACAACGGAACTGCAGTTCCGACGGAAAGGCACTCGACGAAGGGCATACAGGGCAGCATACAGGGCAGCATACAGGGCAGCATACAGGGCAGCATACAGGGCAGCATACAGGGCAGCATACAGGGCAGCATACAGGGCAGCATACAGGGCAGCATACAGGGCAGCATACAGGGCAGCATACAGGGCAGCATACAGGGCAGCATACAGTTCAGCCGTGAAGATGCCAGCCTCCGGAGGTTGGCGGCACACACACGTTTGGTCTGAAAACACAAGAGAGAGTATACAAACCCGTCGGCAGACTTGGACCCATCCGTGAAGAGGGTAACACAATGCAAATGTGAAGGCAAATGTTCAAGGAAAAAGCGCTTCGGAACAGAAGGGGTAGAAGCCTTTGCCACATAGGTCAAAGACTTACAAAACTTTACAAATGGGACCTGCCAAGAAGCTATGGATAAGGGATGAAGGGAAGGCACCAGATCTGAGGCGCAACCCAGCATGGTGCAGAGCATCAAGGCGGCCAAGGGTCGAAGGAGAGGCAGAAGAGTTGGCCGGGCAGCCATAGTCAAGTTTACACAGCAATAGAGAGGAATCTATCAGCTTCCCAGGAAGTACGGGACAAGATACGAAGGAGCGTAAGGGCCTCAGAACATTCGACTAGGAGGTAAGAGATATGGGGAGACCGGGACAAAATTGTGTCAAAAATCAACGACAAAACTTCAGCAGAATCCTTATAGAGAAGAGGACGACCATAGAGCGACAACGAGGGACGAAGAACGACCTGCCCCGAATTAGATTCATAACACAAGTCATTGATGTAGAGAGCTTGAAGCCATGATTGGTGGCCCAAGACGACGCAGCATCAATTACAAATTGGAGCCTCCGTTGGGGGAAAGGCGAGTGATCCCCTTGACAGCAGAGAAAGAAATCATCGGTATCAAATAGAAACGCCAGAGGGAAGGGAGGAAGTAAACCCGTTAAGAACAACGAGGAAAAGAGCAGTTCTTGGTTACCTGTAATTAATTTTTTTTATTCAACGTGAACACTTTCTTGCCATCTTATCCTGGACACATGTCTGAACTTCTAGCTTCATAACCCATTTTAACCCACACCCTTCACTCTTTCCTTGCCTCTCACACATTGTGTTCACACTCCACGCCAGGCTAAGAGCTCGTCCACATTAAAAGTTGTAGAGGAGTCAAATCTCCAGCTTTATGGAGAACAATGACCTACACAACCCAGGTCAACATGGATTTAGAGCAGGAAGATCATGTCTCTCGCAGCTAATCTACTACAATGTCAAAATCACTGAGGCATTAAGAAAAATCAATACAGATGTGGTATGCCAGGACTATAAGTGACCATAGAGTGTAAGCCCACAAAATCAGGTCAGTAGGAATAACAAGTAAAGTAAGGTGATGAATATTCAGTTTTCCGTCAAATAGAAGGCAAAGAGTAACAGCCTAAACAAAAAAAATGTAATTTATCAAATAAAAATACAGTGCAAGAACTGAATACCTCTGTACTTCAGGGCAGAGTCCTTGCACCACTGATTTTCCTTATTCTCATATCGGATAGAGACAAAAATACAAGTCACAACTTCGTATCATCTTTTGCAGACAAAAATCGTCATGAAAATGACCAACAGAAGACACTGAAACACTACAAGCTCGTTAATATTTTTCGACTGGACAGCAGAAGATAACATGCTGAGATAAATTTCAGACGATTAGTCAACTTGCCTGAAGAGTTGATCTAACCCAAAACTGAAAAAGAAACCCACAATGAAGAAACCGACGTTTTTGTCCATCCTTCGGTTAAAGATCGAAAATTAATCGTTTCTTCATTTTCAATCGAGGGATGGATATAGCCCATAAATTTCAGGTACTTAAGAATGGTAAAAATGAAGACAAAATACAGGGTACAAGACAATCAAATCTGCCCATAGTAAGAAAGCTACATGTCAAGGATCTGGGAATAATGATGTCTGACGACCTAACGTTTAGGGAACATAACCAAGCAAATATAGCATCAGCCAGAAAAATGATAGGATGGATTACGGATTTGATGGATTTCAAATCCAGGGAAACCATCACAATGGTTGTGCTCTTCAAATCACTTGTGCTGTCTCGCCTTGAGTACTGCTTGATACTCACTTTACCCTACGGAGCAAGAGAGAGAGTGCTCAAATAGAGAGAATACAGCGAACATTGACTTGGAGTTATGATTAGTAACAATTTAAACCAAAAAAATCAATGCATAAATATTCGTAATAAGGCCAATAAGACACTGGGATTTATTTATCGAAGCGTTAGTAATAAGACATCTGGTGTTGTTCTTCAGCTATATCTTGCTCTGGGACCAGATTCACGAAGCAGTTACGCAAGTACTTACGAACGTGTACATCTTTCCTCAATATTTGGCGGCTTTGGTTACATTTATTAAACAGTTTACAAGCATGAAAACTTCCCAATCAACTGTTGTTATTGCAATAAACAGCCTCCTGGTGCTTCAGAGCTCATTAACTGTTTAATAATTGTAAACAAAGCCGCCAAAGACTGAGAAAAGATGTGCAGGTTCGTAAGTGCTTGCGTAATTGCTTCGTGAATCTGGCCCCTGTTGTAGGAAATTGACATGTGAGATTTATATTTATTAAGTTTATATTAATTTATAAAAATTTATATTGTACATTAATTTATAATTTGCGATAGGAAACTGTTTGAGGTTTAAAGTGGACTGTATGATTTAAAATTCTCTCAAATGGCTTTCCTTCCACATTTTGAGGGTTATGGCTTATTTGTGTAGTCCTCAATATAAATTATTGGTTAGTAGACATTCACTACAATATTAGACTACATATATTATTAACTAAAATAGGGCGGCCTTATCTTTATATAATGGGCCTGGTCCACCAGTTATGAACGAGGATGATCACACCAAATAATCCTCATAGTTGAGATGTTGTTATAGATGCAGCTACTCGGAACAAGTTCAAAGTAGCACGGGATATGGTGAGCCCGTAGTGGACTTACCTGGCACAGGAGCGGGGCAAGTAGCACGGGCTATGGTGAGCCCGTAGTGGACTTACCTGGCACAGGAGCGGGGCAAGTAGCACGGGCTATGGTGAGCCCGTAGTGGACTTACCTGGCACAGGAGCGGGGCAAGTAGCACGGGCTATGGTGAGCCCGTAGTGGACTTACCTGGCACAGGAGCGGGGCAAGTAGCACGGGATATGGTGAGCCCGTAGTGGACTTACCTGGCACAGGAGCGGGGCAAGTAGCACGGGCTATGGTGAGCCCGTAGTGGACTTACCTGGCACAGGAGCGGGGCAAGTAGCACGGGCTATGGTGAGCCCGTAGTGGACTTACCTGGCACAGGAGCGGGGCAAGTAGCACGGGCTATGGTGAACCCGTAGTGGACTCACCTGGCACAGGAGCGGGGCAAGTAGCACGGGCTATGGTGAGCCCGTAGTGGACTTACCTGGCGTAGGAGCGGTGCGTCTTAGTTTAGGCTGGCATCAACATTTGTACTTGTGTACTAGGTAAGTAGTGTTAATTCTTCTTCAATTACACCTGTCAAAGAACACTCACAAATAATAGCAGTAATTCTAATATGGCATCTATATCAGAGGAAATATAGTTATAGAGAGATGAGAATATGTTGTTGATTTAGGGGCGACAGAGATGAGAATATTGCTCACTATAGTTTGGAGACTATATAACTATAGTCTCCAAACTCGCCCCTAAACACACACACAGAAATCTACACACAGAAATCACAATTGCGTGATACATCAACTGAACGAAGAGAAAGAACGTCCTATTGACAAAGCTCGAGTGCATGGGGGAGTTGTGTAAAACCCTGGTTTGTGCCTCCGAAAGGCTGCAGGATCCAGTAAGTTCAGTAGAACTTCGGTTTCAACTTCTTTTGACCATGTCGTAGCTCAGTCGATTAAGGCAGCGTCTGGGATGCTCTCAGACGCAGGTTCGAATCCTCGTCACGGCCCTTGTGGATTTGTTCGTTTGGTCGTTGTCTCGTGTGCTAACGGTCCACCTTACTAACATTACTGATCAGGAATGAAAGATGATAAATGAGTTTCAAAAATTAGGACACTTTCCTTGATAGTAGACGAAGTTGATGTTAATAACGGGAGCACTTTACGTCCCATAACACCGTTGTCTAAGGGAAATTATAGGAGCTAAATTGGCCCCAGCAACTGATTTTAAAATTTGAAAACTAAATGTCGACTCTCTGGCCCTCCTCCCGCTGACGCCCTGACTGCGTCAAGAAGTGGTCAAAGGAGCCCAAATTTACTTTATTTTAATACTGATAATTACGGTGATTCAAGGTGAAATGCCTTTTTGAAACAGAAATCACAATAGCGTGATGTATCAAATGAACAAATTCTGTGTGTCATGAAGTAAGGGCGAAGAGGTAGAACGGCTTATTGACATAGCTCGAGTGCATGGGGGAGTTGTGTAAAATCCTGGTTTGTGTCTCGGAGAGGCTGCAGGATCCAAGTAAGTTCAGTAGAATTTCTGGTTGCAATTCTTATACCATGTCGTAGCTCAATCGATTAAGGCAGCGTCTGGGATGCTCTCGGACGCAGGTTCGAACCTTCATCACGGCCCTCGTGGATTTGTTCGTTTGATATATCATACGTGTGATTCCTGTGTGTACCGAAGTAACTATACTGGTGCATACAGAGGATGCCAGGCACGGTAAATTGTACTATACTTGCTCGCCGCCATAGCAGGCGGGACCCGTCCGAGGGACCCCAAATATTGTCAAGGAAGAACTGATGATACCTAAAAGGGGTGACTTACATATTCTAACGAACTGGAGGCCACTTTCTTTGCTAAACCAGGATTATAAAATATCTAAAATGCTGGCAAATAGACTTAGGATTGCAATGGATAAAATTATATTCAAGGAACAGTTCTGTGGTGTGCCTGGAAGATCTATAATCAATTATAATAATGTAATTAGGGATGTTGTGTATTGTGTCTGAGAATAATGTTCCTTCCTCCATGATAAACCTCGACTGGTCGAAAGCTTTTGACCGTGTTTATGTTCAGTTTGTATTAGAAATATTGGATAGGGCAGGAGTGCCACAAGAATTTATTGATTGGATCCGTATGCTTTATGAACAGCGTCTGTATCAATGGAGTCTTTAAGTAAACCCGAAAGTATTGCCCGAAACGCATTGCGTAATAGTGGCTTTAGGCATTGTATGTACTAGCTCTATCTATAAATCGATCCACTTATGTAAAATCTCTATGTATGTACCTTTCCTGAATAAACATATTTATTTATTTATTTTATTTAAACCTTTTTCAGTTGAACGATCTGTACGTCAGGGATGTCCCCTTTCAATGATTTTGTGTTATATTTCAAGAATCATTGTACTTGGCAATAAAAAGCAATGGCTATTGTCCCACCTTGTCTTCCTAATGCTATGACACTTCCTGTTGTTGGTTATGCAGACGACAACTATTTTTGTGTCGACAGAAGACTCAAAAGTGGTGAATGTTCAGGATGAGTTAGACAACTTTGAGAGTAACAGGTGCTATCATTAATACTTTCGTGCGCGCGGCGCTCATTAAAAAAAAAAAAAGTGCATTGTGCGCGCGGCGTTTTGGGCCCTTGAGCGTAAACACCAAAAGGTATATAATCTTTTCAATCTCCTGACATCAATTCTCGAGCTACGTATTTCATTTTGATATCAATGTGTTGGCAATAAAATTCTCTACAAGATCATATGCATAAAATGTCACCAAAGCATTTGCTATCCCACCACGAAATAAATAAAACTTAGATCACTCGCCGTGACGCCCAAACAGCAACAAAATGTTCATACTCTTGTTTGTTGTTGGCTCCACATTAGTCCTACAGCGTTATATTTTATATCACTGAACTCTCAATAACATTCCCTACACAGACATATGCATATAAATGTAGAATCATGATCGCGGCCCACACCAAGTGTGTGAAGTGGGCGATTACCCTCGTTGTGTCAACAACTCTATAGTTTCTCCTCTAAGTTACAATACAATGCCGTTTTCTCTAATAGGCCATGCGCCTATTAGAGAAAACGAAGATTTAATGGCAAACATTTTCATACAAACCCCAAGTCGATCGAATAAATAAATAAATAAATATGAAAATAAATATGTTTATTCAGGAAAGGTACATACATAGAGAGATTTTACATAAGTGGATCGATTTATAGATAGAGCTAGTACATACAATGCGAAAGTGTTTTAACAAGAACCAAACTTGCATGATGGGGGCTTGGCAGTTGGTGTAATAAAGTTACCTGGACAGGTTCATGGTTTAAGGTAGTAAGAGTCTATTAAATTCAATTTCTTTCTTTATTATGCACCCCATACCCAACCCGTGGGCGGTGGTGTAAAGGATACAGAGGCACATAATCGGTTCAGGAACTGAACCCTCTAGTTCGTTTAGCTAAGCAAATAACAATGTTTGACGCTAGTTACAAAATTATCAATGTTGTATACACATGTACACACCCTCATACATACATGTACATATATATACGTATACACATATACATACACATACATATCTAATCACCCACACAAATACACACATCAAGAATCTTTGTGTCACAAGTGACATTACAAGAGGCTCACAACAGTCACTATACAAGGCACTTTACATCTATAGTGAGTCACACAGTTACTAGTCTTGCTGCACACCCACCCACTGGGCGGCAGCTTTAGTCATGTGCATGCATTACCGACAGTAAGCAATTTTGGATACTTCGCTAAAATTTCGGGCAGCAAAAATTGCGGAATTTAGAGAATAAACACCATCAATAGTGTCAATAAATGTGAAGTACTTCATTCACAATGATG
>WNGS01165523.1:1205984-1222647 GCA_020271785.1 Procambarus virginalis
CTCTCTCTCTCTCTCCGTAACATCTCGCTTCTCTCTCTCTCTCTCTCGGATCCTCTCTCTCTCGGCTCTCCTCTCTCTCCTCTCTCTCTACTCTCCTCCCT
Source organism: Procambarus virginalis (assembly GCA_020271785.1). Classification (NCBI taxonomy): domain Eukaryota; kingdom Metazoa; phylum Arthropoda; class Malacostraca; order Decapoda; family Cambaridae; genus Procambarus; species Procambarus virginalis. The sequence continues at coordinate 1,206,086 of WNGS01165523.1, forward strand.
CTCTTCCTCGGGAGGGAGAAGGGGAGAGAGAAGAGAGGGAGGAGAAAGGAGGGGAGGGAGCGTTAGAGGAGAGGTAATGGTAGAGAGAGACAGAGGTATAGGAAGAGAGACGGACAGAGGAAGAGAAAGGGAGAGGTAAGAGGGCGACCACAAGCACGACACACCTGTACAAGACACTGACACACCTGTACAGGACACTGACACATGTGTACAACAGGTGGAGGCGACGGAGGAGCTGCTGTACGCGGGGACCACCTCGGGCGACGTGGTCAAGGTCCGCCTTAACATGTCTGCTGGAGAAGGTTAGTATCCCCTTACACGGTCACACCCGGCCCTTCTCACACCCCTATGTTCACACCTGGCACCCCTCCTGGCACTGGCACCCCTGTCTGCCTGGCACTGGCACCCTGTCTGTCTGGCACGGCACCCTGTCTGTCTGGCACTGGCACCCCTGTCTGGCACTGGCACCCCTGTCTGTCTGGCACTGGCACCCCTGTCTGCCTGGCACTGGCACCCTGTCTCTCTGGCACTGGCACCCTGTCTCTCTGGCACTGGCATCCCTGTCTGTCTGGCACTGGCACCCCTGTCTGCCTGGCACTGGCACCCTGTCTGCCTGGCACTGGCACCCTGTCTGCCTGGCACTGGCACCCTGTCTGTCTGGCACTGGCACCCCTGTCTGTCTGGCACTGGCACCCCTGTCTGTCTGGCACTGGCACCCCTGTCTGCCTGGCACTGGCACCCTGTCTGTCTGGCACTGGCACCCCTGTCTCTCTGGCACTGGCACCCTGTCTCTCTGGCACTGGCACCCTGTCTCTGGCACTGGCACCCCTGTCTGTCTGGCACTGGCATCCTGTCTGTCTGGCACTGGCACCCCTGTCTGCTTGGCACTGGGACCCCTGTCTGTCTGGCACTGGCACCCCTGTCTGAATGGCACTGTCACCCTTTTCTGCCTGTCACCCCTGTCTGCCTGGCACTGGCACCCCTGTCTGCCAGGCACTGGCACCCCTGTCTGTCTGGCACTAGCACCCCTGTCTGCCTGGCACTGGCACCCTGTCTGTCTGGCACTGGCACCCTGTCTGCCTGGCACTGGCACCCTGTCTGTCTGGCACTTGCACCCCTGTCTGCCTGGCACTGTCACCCTGTCTGTCTGGCACTGGCACCCCTGTCTGCCTGGCACTGTCACCCCTGTCTGTCTGGCACTGGCACCCCTGTCTGTCTGGCACTGGCATCCTGTCTGTCTGGCACTGTCACCCTGTCTGCCTGGCACGGTACCTCCCTGTCTGCCTGTCCCTGTACCAGCTTATGTATCTGATACTGTAACTTCACTGTACCTGCCTCTATCTCTCTATCTCAACCCGCGTTCATTTTTCTGGCCATATGTGTGCGAATGGTCTTCGTACCTATGTATTTATATGATCTTGTCTATATCATGTATTTGTCTGTACCCGTATATTACTGTATAGTAGTGATTGTATATGTATACATGTGCCTTGTATGCTGCTGTATTCACGAGCCCGCTGCCCTTGAGCGCTTGCGCAAAGGTGACGGAACTTTCACAGATGACAACAAAGAAATGAGTGAAATACTGAGGCTTCAGTACGATTCTGTTTCCAGTGAGCCCCTGAACACATTGACGATCAGTGATCCAAACGAGGTCTTTGTTAATGTGATACCAACGTCATACCGTATATATCAGCTTTCAATATATCTAAACTGGATTTGGAAGTAGCAGGTGATGAATAGGATAGTATGTCCTATTCATCAGGCCTATATTTGTGGAATAGTATATTCATCAAGTATCCCAGCGTCCAATCCAAGTTTATCCAACGTCTTGTACAAAAAAAAACTATCCCAGGCCACCATAGCCCGTGCTACTTGGAACTTTTTGTTCCAAGGAGCGAATCTTAAACAACAACAACATATCCCAGGCCCTAAACATCATTTGGAGAAGGAGCCTAGAGACTGGTGTTATCCCTCGACATAAAACAGCGGAGATCTTGCCACTCCACAAAGGAGGTAGTAAAGTAGATGCAAAAAAATTATCGACCAATTCCACTAATATTATCCATCATAAAAGTCTTTGAAAAGAGTGCTAAGAAGTAAGGTCCCAAAAGACAAGTAATCACAATGTCTACATAAGCATTGACAAGACGGGTTCACAACAGGGCGCTAAGGCCTCTCACTTAGACCACTCATAATGGTCTAAGGCTAGACCACTATGACAAGCTCTGGGATGCCCTGGATGACAGAAAAAACGCGGATATAATATTCACAGATTTGGCGAAAGCTTTCAATTTGTCACCATGGCGTTACTGATCATAAAAAGAATTTGTGACAAAGAAAGAAGATGGATCTTTAATTTCCTAACTACGAGAACCCAGTGTGTAATAATAAACAAAGTAAAATCCGGATCATCCACCGTGATAAGCTCAGACCCCCGGGGTACTGGGAGGATCTGGGTACTCCAGTACTTGTTCTCATCTTCATGTCGGGCATAGACTAGGATACAAACTACAGTAGTAAACTTGGATTTTCATAGACAGCAAACCTCCAATCTGATGTTAATCAGGGGGGCCAGATTCACGAAGCAGTTACGCAAGCACTTACGAACCTGTACATCTTTTCTCAATTTTTTGCGGGTTTGTTTACAATTATTAAACAGTTAATGAGCTCCGAAGCACCAGGAGGCTGTTTATAACAATAACAACAGTTGATTGGGAAGTTTTCATGCTTGTAAACTGTTTAATAAATCTAACCAAAGCCGTCAAAGATTGAGAAAAGATGTACACATTCGTAAGTATTTGCGTAACTGCTTCGTTACGTTAAGAATATGGTAGTGTTGCTGACGACTCAAGTCTGACCGTGTTACAAGAGTATACTCGGAAGAGGCTAGGAGGGTACACCAGCCTCCCTGAGTATACTGACGGGTGTCCCTGGGAGCAGCGAGTGTTGCAGATGTAAGATCTCAACGGTAGCACTGAACGAGGAACTGTTTACCCCCTTATATAGAAGTGAGGACGTCGCCCTGTGTGGTGCCGGGTTGGTACTCTGCTAGTAAGTTCCTCTCTTCCACCCTCCGGGGACAGTATCTTCGCCAGACCTCGGGGGAATCTGCTAGTCCCCGTGGGCCTTGGGTGGCACAGGGGCAAAGTGGGGCAGACTGCGAAGTAACATCGAACTGTAATACGCGTGTCTGGGCACTGATAATATACTCCACAGAACTACAATCATTTCTTGTTGCTTACCGTTCTCCGTGCGAGATCCATTTTTGCCGCTGGCCTTAGGTATTTACACATTCCGGAGTTCTTATAATGTTCACTGTTTAATATTGTTGTGTGTCTTCCCCCGGTGTTCTCCTGGCGCGCCTCCCCCTGGTGTTCTCCTGGCCCGCCTCCCCCTGGTGTTCTCCTGGCGCGCCTCCCCCTGGTGTTCTCCTGGCCCGCCTCCCCCTGGTGTTCTCCTGGCCCGCCTCCCCCGGTGTTCCCCTGGTGCCCCTTGGTGATGGCGGTCGTCGTGGCCTTGTTCGCTCTGGTAGCATCGTGGGCGGCGGTGCTCGTGTCTGTGATGGCGCCCAGACCCACGCCCACCTCAGGAGCGCCCACCTTCTCCCGCGCCTCTACGCCAGGTGAGTGACAGGGCCAGCCCCAGGCGCTCCACGACGTATTGTCCAAATGGTGTAAAGGTATTGTCCAGATAGTGTGAAGATATTGTCCAGATAGTGTGAAGGTATTGTCCAGATAGTGTGAAGATATTGTCCAGATAGTGTGAAGATATTGTCCAGATAGTGTGAAGGTATTGTCCAGATAGTGTGAAGATATTGTCCAGATAGTGTGAAGATATTGTCCAGATAATGTGAAGATATTGTCCAGATAGTGTGAAGATATTGTCCAGATAGTGTGAAGGTATTGTCCAGATAGTGTGAAGATATTGTCCAGATAGTGTGAAGGTATTGTCCAGATAGTGTGAAGATATTGTCCAGATAGTGTGAAGATATTGTCCAGATAGTGTGAAGATATTGTCCAGATAGTGTGAAGATATTGTCCAGATAGTGTGAAGATATTGTCCAGATAGTGTGAAGGTATTGTCCAGATAGTGTGAAGATATTGTCCAGATAGTGTGAAGATATTGTCCAGATAATGTGAAGGTATTGTCCAAGTATTCAATTCCACCATTAAACTTCAGTAATGGTCTTCAATATTTATACAGAAGTCAAACCATTAGAAGAGTTTGGATCAATAACCATGAACTAGTTCTGAGGACCGACCTATGCTCCGCTCTCAGGTATCCAGACGCTACTGGTGCTACCTGGGGGCGACCTGCTGGTGGGAGACCTGGGAGGGGCCCTCCGAGCCTACCGTCAGGTCCCGGACGAGAGGGCGGGCGGGCGGCCGAGGTGTTCAGGGCCCCCTCGGGCCCACGGCTCCGTCAAGTACACCCACCCTAAGGACCCCACCAGACCCTTGCTCGCCCAGGTGAGGTGCAGGCACACGGGGCCAGACCTCCTGGGGGCAGGACCTGGCCGCTGCTGTTGTCCCGTCTTGCTTGCTGTCTGCTCTTGCTTGGTTATCTCTGCTCTGTCTCCTACTTTTGGGCTGGACGGTAGAGCAACAGTCTCACTTCATGCAGGTCGGTGTTCAATCCCTCGACCGTCCAAGTGGTTGGACACCATTCCTTACCCCCCTTCCCCGTCCCATCCCAAATCCTTATCCTTTCCAGTGATATATAGTCGTCATGACTTGGTGCTTTCTCCCTGATAGTTCCCTTCCCTTCACTTTTGATCATCTGCTTTCTGCTATCTTTTGATTATCTCCTGTCTGGTCTCTTTGTATCATCTGCTGTCTTTTCTCATTTGATCTACTGTCTAATTTCTTTTGATCATCTGTTTCTGCTCTCTTTAGTTATCTATTGACTGCTCTCTTGATTATCTACTGTCTGCTCAGTTTCGGTTATCTTCTCTCTACCATCTTTGATGACCTACTGCATGCTTGCTCTGGTTATCTATTATCTAAACTTTTAGCCGTATCAATTGAAAAATTTTCTTTGGTCAGGTAAGTGTGAAGGATTGGTTCGTTCGCCGTCCGAGACTCGTGGAATAGTCTGAAAATACAATATTATGTTTCATGAATTGTCTAGATGCAATGAACAATACTTTCAATCAAATATTCCCTGTAAATCATCGTTAATGATGTGTGGATTGTCTTGGATTTTGTCATTATTTATACATTTTCATCCCAGGATCCTACAGGTTAGTGTATTTACACCTTGTGCTATATGAGTTGTGTTCGTTATGCATATGTCCTTGACTGTGCCCATCTCGCTCATACACCTTTGTACTTGTTCTGTGCATCTCTCATACTACGAGAACACGGAGCATGACCTTGGGATCTCTCCTGCGGCAGGTGTGGTGTGTGGAGGTGGGCGCCGGGGTGACGTCCGTCAGCATGGTGGGACGGGAGGTGGTCGTCGGCACGGTCAACTCTGAGATCTTCACACTCCAGCTCCCTCTACCCTCAACCACACCCGTCAAGTCGCGTGCGTCCAGGGCCTCTGCCAACCCACATCCTTCTAAGACCCCTATCTCCATTCCAAGCCCTAAGCCCACCGCTGTCAAGCCCAACTCTGCCAAGCCCACCGCTGTCAAGCCCACCACTGCCAGATTCATGCCACAGAACAAGGCGAATGGAGCCACGAAAAATACAAACGCTATCACAAAGGGAAGACGTGTGACTGAGGAATCACAGAGCAGCCAACTGATCGACGCCAGAACTAACAGACCATTGTCTCAGTCTTCGCCGAAGGTGGAGGAGCTGGCAAGACTGGGCAGCGGACGGCCAGAGGTCACCCTCCTCTCCACCTGTCACTCGGAGCCCATCTATGACCTCACTTTCCCAAGGTAAGGAACATGAGCTTCCATGTCATATTCCTCTTGTCACGGCGTATGGTTATTATAATGCACATAAATATCTAAATACAGACCACTTACAATGACCTTGTAATTAGTGGCCCTGTAACCAATGACCTTGGGCCAGATTCACGAAGCAGTTATGCAAGTACTTACGAACGTGTACATCTTTCCTGAATCTATTACAGCTTTGGCTACATTTAGTAAACAGTTTACAAGCATGAAAACTTCCCTAATCAACTGTTGTTATTGTTATAAACAGCCTCCTGGAGCTTCGGAGCTCATTAACTGTTTAATAATTATAAACAAAGCCGCCAAAGATTGAGAAAAGATGTACAGGTTCGTAAGTGCTTGCGTAACTGCTTCGTGAATCATGCTCCTTGTAACCAGTAGCTAGTGTGCGCATGTGCGAAAGATCCATCATCAACGTCAAGAGGTGTTTACTAAATTAAGGAAGAACATTGTCCTGTTTTAAAGTCAATCACAAGGGGCTGTGGCGAGTGTATACTTAGTTCACATCAGGTATACACCAAATGCCTCCTCATCATTATACATTTATGCTGCATGTTTTGTCCATCTCATTCTCACAGCTGTATTTGTAAACTTAGCATCTCACGGACTGGTACAGCATGTGATGATAAGCATATGCTATACCATCTGGATTACCAGATGATTACAGCATATGACAATCACACCATCGACGTCTAATGCTGATATTCAGGTTTTTCTCTAATGTAATTGGCATGCTGTAATTCGCTCGTAAGCTTGGTATTGCATGAATGTCGAGTGAGATGTGAGTTAAGGTTTGGGTTGGTTCCCCTGTTGTTAATGTTGTTAAAGATTCGCTACCCGGAACAACAAGTTCCAAGTAGCACGGGCTATGGTGAGCCCGTCTGTTGGTTCCCCGGACACAGAGGCGTGGGGGAGCTGGTGGTGTGTGGGGGCGTCGGGGGCGTGAGGGTGTGGAACGTCAGGTCCCTGCAGGAGGTGCTGAGGGTGGAGCTGCCAGGCCTCGTCTGCTGCTGCTGCTCCGTCACGCCCACGCTTGACGTCATCGTCACAGGTACCGTCACACTTGACGTCATCGTCACAGGTACCGTCACGCGACACGTCATCGTCACGTGTGTGTGTGTGTGTGTGTGTGTGTGTGTGTGTGTGTGTGTGTGTGTGTGTGTGTGGTGTGTGTGTGTGTGTGTGTGTGTGTGTGTGTGTGTGTGTGTGTGGTGTTGGGTGTGTGTGTGTGTGTGTGTGTGTGTGTGTGTGGTGTTGTGTGTGTGTTTGTACTCACCTAATTGTGCTTGCGGGGGTTGAGCTCTGACTCTTTGGTCCCGCCTCTCAACCGTCAATCAACCGGTGTGTGGTGTTGGGTGTGTACTCACCTATTTGTACTCACCTATTTGTGCTTGCGGGGGTTGAGCTTTGGCTCTTTGGTCCCGCCTCTCAACTGTCAATCAACTGATGTACAGATTCCTGAGCCTACTGGGCTCTATCATATCTACATTTAAAACTGTGTATGGAGTCAGCCTCCGCCACATCACTGCCTAATGCATTCCATCCGTTAACTACTCTGACACTGAAAAAGTTCCTTCTAACGTCTCTGTGGCTCATGTGGGTACTCAGTTTCCACCTGTGTCCCCTTGTTCGCGTCCCACCAGTGTTGAATAGTTTATCCTTGTTTACCCGGTCGATTCCTCTGAGGATTTTGTAGGTTGTGATCATGTCTCCCCTTACTCTTCTGTCTTCCAGTGTCGTAAGTTGCATTTCCCGCAGCCTTTCCTCGTAACTCATGCCTCTTAGTTCTGGGACTAGTCTAGTGGCATACCTTTGCACTTTTTCCAGCTTCGTCTTGTGCTTGACAAGGTACGGGCTCCATGCTGGGGCTGCATACTCCAGGATTGGTCTTACATATGTGGTGTACAAGATTCTGAATGATTCCTTACACAGGTTCCTGAACGCTGTTCTGATGTTAGCCAGCCTCGCATATGCCGCAGACGTTATTATTTATATGTGGGCTTCAGGAGACAGGTTTGGTGTGATATCAACTCCTAGATCTTTCTCTCTGTTCGTTTCATTAAGTACTTCACCTCCTATTCTGTATCCTGTGTCTGGCCTCCTATTTCCACTGCCTAGTTTCATTACTTTGCATTTACTTGGGTTGAACTTCAACAGCCATTTGTTGGACCATTCACTCAGTCTGTCTAGGTCATCCTGTAGCCTCCTACTATCGTCCTCCGTTTCAATCCTCCTCATAATTTTTGCATCATCGGCAAACATTGAGAGAAACGATTCTATACCCTCTGGGAGATCATTTACATATATCAGAAACAGTATAGGTCCAAGGACTGACCCCTGCGGGACTCCACTCGTAACGTCTCGCCAATCTGAGACCTCACCCCTCACACTGACTCGTTGTCTCCTGTTGCTTAGGTACTCTTGTATCCAACGGAGTACCTTCCCTTTCACTCCAGCCTGCATCTCCAGCTTTTTCACTAGCCTCTTGTGTGGCACTGTATCAAAGGCTTTCTGACAATCCAAAAATATGCAGTCTGCCCACCCTTCTCTCTCTTGCCTTATTTTTGTTGCCTGGTCGTAGAATTCAAGTAACCCTGTGAGGCAGGACCTACCATCCCTGAATCCATGTTGATGCTGTGTTACAAAGTTCTTTCGCTCCAGGTGCTCCACTAGCTTTCTTCGCACAATCTTCTCCATCAGCTTGCATGGTATGCAGGTTAGGGACACTGGCCTGTAGTTCAGTGCCTCCTGTCTATCCCCTTTCTTGTATATCGGGACTACGTTAGCTGTTTTCCAAATTTCTGGCAAATTTCTGTGTGTGTGTGTGTGTGTGTGTGTGGTGTGTGGGTGTGTGTGTGTGTGTGTGTGTGTGGTGTTGGTGTGTGTGTGTGTGTGTGTGTGGTGTTGGGTGTGTGTGTGTGTACTCACCTATTTGTGCTTGTGGGGTTCAACTTTGGCTCTTTGGTCTCGCCTCTCAACTGTCAATCAACTGGTGTACAGGTTCCTGAGCCTATTGGGCTCTATCATATCTACACTTGAAACTGTGTATGGAGTCAGCCTCCACCACATTACTTCCTAATGCATTCCATTTATTAACTACTCTGACACTGAAAAAATTCTTTCTAACGTCTCTGTGGCTCATCTGGGTACTAAGTTTCCACCTGTGTCCCCTTGTTCATGTCCCACCCGTGCTGAAGAGTTTATCTTTGTCCACCCTGTCAATTCCCCTGAGAATTTTGTAGGTGGTTATCATGTCTCCCCTTACTCTTCTGTTTTCCAGGGATGTGAGGTTCAGCTCCTTTAGCCTTTCCTCATAGCTCAATCCTCTCAGTTCCGGGACGAGCCTGGTGGCATACCGCTGAATCTTCTCTAACTTTGACTTGTGTTTAACTAGGTATGGACTCCAATTAAATGGACTTTAACTAGGTATGGTCCATACTAGGTATGGACTGTGTGTGTGTGTACCCATGCACACATGCATGCATGTGTGCGTGAGAAGCTTGAATGGTCCTCAAGATACATTTCCCAATTCTGCATTCGAAAGAAATAGTGTAAATATTGCCACTTGTCAATAAGTAAATATTTGACTTATATGTGTGCCAGTCAACTGAATGCATTAATCTTTTATATGATGTCTAAGCACAGTCCATTTCTCAATATTGTTTTGAATATGTATTGTGCTTTTGTGCATAGTGTGACCTAGGGATGGTTAGGTAAGTTGTCTTGGGGACGGAGGTGCAGGCCCATGTGAAGCCTTTATGGTCCTTCGAACCACACCATGACCTACATATAACTTTTAAGCCAAATTAACTTATATTTAACTTGAAACAAAACAATTTAATAAATATATCATATGTGTATTGAATGTTTCTTTGTTTTAACTGAAATGTTAGTTCATTTTTGTTCAGTTTAGTGTGCAGATAATTGTGTGATTCGAAGCTGTGAAGATCTCATGTAGTCATGAATGCCAAGATGTGTTCATGGGTGCTTCTCCATGTATACTCATGTATTTACTCTTATACAAAGATAATACTCCAGCAGTGTCTCGAGAGTGAGAGTGACCTAGAGCTGTTTTTGTAGGGTGGAGTGATGGGCGGCTGCGTGGGCTGGGGGCGGAGAGTGGGCGTGTGGTGTGGGTGGTGGACGACGCCCACCACGCCGGTGTCAACTCCGTCATCGCCCTCAGCAGTGGCCACCTGGTCTCTGGAGGACGCGACGGAAGGGTGAGTCTCTAGCACCAGTCTAACACCACTACCACCCAGTCGTAAGATGGAAGGGTGAGTCTCTAGCACCAGTCTAACACCAGTCTACCACACGCAATCATGACGAGGATATAAGGATGATTGTGGTGCTGATGGTGAGTAGTGGAAATGGGGTCAGGATGAAGCAAAGATTTCAATGAAAGGATTTAAGTCTGGGAGTAAATTTGATGAATTAAGAGTTTGTAGAAAGAGGCTGTACACATTCAATTTTAATCTGTAAACACCACTAGAGTGTTTGAGGTGAACTAAAGCCTTCATTATTCATTACTTAATCAGTAAAGCTCCCTCAGGTAGCCCGTCCTCACTATCAGTGAGTCGCACAAAAAAATATTCACACACTAATAGCGGCTAATTCCTGGTTTCTGCTTTCTGAAGAAAAAAACAATGGCATACTTGAATGACGCCTATGAGAATGGTTACTACCGCAGCCGAGGGTAATGATTGGTCGGTGGCAGGTGCGGGTGTGGCTGGCGGAGGGGTCCGGGATGCGCATGACGGCGTCGCAGAAGGAGCACCGTGGAGAGGTGACATACTTGGCTCTGGCGCCCTCGGAGACCCGCGTCCTCTCCTGCAGCGGTGATGGCTCCTGCATCCTCTGGCGGCTCCCGTGAGTACCAGCCGCTGCTCTAGGCTCGTGCCTACACCTAATTTAGCTACATTTTACACTATTACTTATTTTTAATATGTACAAACCTGTAATAATGTAACAAAATGTGGTTACAGTCATTACAAATATGACATCACACCGACAATTAGTTATTGATAACCTTAAGGTCGACACTGTCAATAAGGACTCGTACACAGCAGCGGAAACCATCAAGTTCATGGAGGTTCGATAGACAAATTATAATACATTAAAAAGTTTGTTAAATAATAACCGAATACTCACATAAAGGGTAATTTAATTAATATATATCTAGATAAACCTTGTGGGGTATTGCTGATATGTTTTAAATATTGAAAGAAATGATTGGTGATTGGTGGTCACCGAGGTGTTAAAGTTGTCCAATTGGCACTCGTACTGGTCGATGGTACGACAGTCTCTTTTGTTGCAGGTCACCGTTCGATTCCCAGCGGTCCAAGTTGTGAGGCACCATGCCTTCCTTCTGTCCTATCCCAGCTCCTTGTCCTCATATTCTAATTCCTTCTCCTCATATCCCAGCTCATTGTCCTCGTATCCTACCTCCGTTTCTTCATAACCCAGCTCCTTGTCCTCATATCCCAGCTCCTTGTCCTTATATCTGGGCTCCGTGTCCTTATATCCCAGTTCATTATCTTCATATCCCAGTTCCATGGCCTCATATTCCAGGCCCTTGTCCTCTTATCCCAGCTCCTTGTCCTTATATCCCAGCTTCTTGTCCTCATATCCAAGTTCCCTGTCATCATATCCCAGTCCCATGGTCTCATATCCCAGCTCATTGTCCTCTTACCGCACCTCATTGTTGTGCATGCTGACCAAGATATTGACTAGACCTAGAATCAGTTCACTTAAGATATCATCACTGGAGCACTAACTCTGGACAGAAGAGCCTCCAATAGCACCAGGTGGACCTATTGTGCGATAAACACCATCAATACGTTCGATATAACAAACACAGTCACTGAGAAGGGTGTCGACGAAATACATGCAGACTTTGTTATGCAAGCCCCTTGGGAATCTCCGCCAGCAGACTTTAAGATTATGGCTCTTGAAGGAAAAAAGAACCAGACTAATCCTCATCTGCTACGTAACATTGCACAGATGCATATAGAAGCAAACTTGGCATCTGAGAGCTTCACTTACTTCACAGATGGATCAGTAGACCAGCAGGGACAAGAAACCGGGACTGCAGTTAAGGCAGGAAACTCTGTACATAGTTGGAGACTCTCAAATGGGTGTTCGACTTTACAAACAGAGATGCTAGCCATTCAAAAAGCTTTGGAACATGCTCTTGCTGAACACCGACAACATGTTACCATACATACAGATTCGAGAACTGCCATTGAAACTCATTAACTAGCTCGTTTTCCTCCTATCCAAGCTCCTTGTCTATTTTATCCCAGCTCCTCGTCATCATATCCTAGCTCCATATTCTCATATACTAGCTCCATGGTCTCATATCCCAGCTCCTTGTCCTCATACCCCAGCTCCTTCTGCTCATATCTCAGTTACTTGTCCATATATTTCAGCTCCTTGTCCTCATACCTCACCTATTTGTCCTCATATCCCAGATCCTTTTCTTCATACCCCAGCTCCTTGTCCTCATATCCCAACTCCTTGTCCTCCTATTCCAACGCGTTGCCCTCATATCCTGACTCCATGTCCTCATACCCCTGCTCCTTCTCCTTATATACCAGTTCCTTGTATTCATAGCCCACTATGTTAACACACACCCACTTCTCTGGGAGGCCTACAATACTCTAAAACATGTATCACCACTGTAAAAAGTACACTTAACACAAAAGCAGGGTTACAGGAAGCTGTATCCACCACTGTAACATGTACAACTTTCCCTACATTACAGGGAGCTGGCTCGCATCTACCGCCTGACGGCCCATACGGTGTTCCTGGGTGGAAGCCTCCTGAGCAGCGGCGAGATAGTGACAGTGGGCAGTGACGGTTCCATCCTGGTGTGGGAGAACCAAGATGGCGCCCTCCTGGCCGACCTGCCGGCCTCGTCCACCCCCGTCACCACCGTCGCCTCGACCGTCGACGACGCCGTCTTGGTCACCGCTGGCGAGGACGCCGTCATCAAGGTCAGGAGACGTGCTGACCTGGGTCAAATGCAGTGATATTTAGGGATTATAATATGTGCTGACCTGAGCACTTCGTGGAAGGAGCCCTGTAGGTGCCTGTCCTTACAGTTAGAGAAGCAGCAATGACTGAAATGGTTCATAGCGGGGGAATGATTTAAGATTGGCGGCAATAGTTGATATTACTCTGCATTGGGAATTGTTTGTTCTTCTGTGATGCACCCCATACTCATCTCGGTGGTATAGCGGACCCCATTCCGTGGGCGGTAGTGGGCCCCATACTCATTCCGTGGGCGGTAGTGGACCCCATACCATTCCCTGGGCGGTAGTGGACCCCCATACCCATTCCGTGGGCGGTAGTGGACCCCCATACCCATTCCCTGGGCGGTAGTGGACCCCATACCCATTCCCTGGGCGGTAGTGGACCCCATACCCATTCCGTGGGCGGTAGTGGACCCCCATACCCATCCCTGGGCGGTAGTGGACCCCATACCCATTCCCTGGGCGGTAGTGGACCCCATACCCATTCCGTGGGCGGTAGTGGACCCCCATACCCATCCTGGGGGTGGTAGTGAAAAAGATTAGTCACAAAGGGCTCATAAACCAAAATTCATTTAGCCAATTTACAATCTTCATAACTAAGATACAGTTTAATTTATATATACCATCTTTCATAGCCTCGTTGGTTCAAGAACTGGCCCTCAGTAGGCCCTAAACCATTTACATCACACACCGTGATAGGTCACCCCATTTATAGGTGTATTTGTTGATCTAGGTGAGGCTTGTGACACCGTTAAGCACAATAACCTTCATCTCGAACAACAACAGTATGTGGTCAGAGGTCACGCCCTGGAATACTTGTCACCTTACCTTAGTGATATACACGAGTATATCGAGTTTATATGTTTCTGTGAAGGATGCTAACTGTGCTTGTTAACTCTGGCGTTCCGCAGGGTAGAATACTTGGTCCGCTCCTCTTTCTCATTTACCTCAATTATATTCTTAATGTTTCTCAACACTTGAAGCCAATGTTATTAAATGATGACACAACCATCATTTTCTTCCATGCTATCCCACTTATTCTAATTGACACAGTGAATACTGAACTAAAAAATATATATTATATATGTCAATTTGCGGCTAACTACAAACTTGCCTTTAACATTGATCAAACGGTTCACATATTGTTTGGAAACAAGTCCACCAATCAAATAAATGTATGAATTAACAATACCCAAATAAGAGCAGAGTAGATGGGGAAATTCCTTGGTGTTCACAATGATAATAAACTAGATGTCTATTGTCACATAAAATAAATATTGATCTTCTGTGATGCAAATCGTTCATCTGTCTAGATTCCACCTATGGTATCTGCGTCTGGGGGCCTACACCACTAAATTACCTCCGACCATAACATAAATCAACAATTAGAACAATTACAAACTCTAGTTGCAGACAGATTTCGACACCCTGGGGAGCAGGTCGACTGAGCGGACAGCACGCTGGGCTTGTGATCCTATGGTCCTGGGTTCGATCCCAGGCGCCGGCGAGAAACAATGGGCAGAGTTTCTTTCACCCTATGACCCTGTTACCTAGCAGTAAAATAGGTACCTTGGTGTTAGTCAGCTGTCACGGGCTGCTTCCTGGGGGTGGTGGCCTGGTCGAGGACCGGGCCGCGGGGACACTAAAAAGCCCCGAAATCATCTCAAGATAACCCTTAATGAAATCTTTAGAAGTGTTAAATATCAAGTGACTTTACATACTCTCTAGTGCTCTATATCTGTTAGCTTTGAACTTCATTACTAATCCCGATCTTAAGCGCTTCCTTTTAGAGAGCTGTAACAGAACACATGACCACCACATGAGAAACATATATAGTAATAATTCTAATTTTTATTTACAAAAAGGTCAATGAGTTTGTGAGATTACATAAGATTGATATTTTTACATTTTTTCAAAGCCACTAACACGCTTAGCATTTCGGGCAAGTCATATATATTTTCTATCAATATATTTTTTTATATACGTAGAGTATATATACTTAATACTTTTATATACTTAATCAAAGCTATTCAACTCAAGGGTTCCAAATTGTGGAATGACCTCATAGATGTGTTTAAAAGCTATAACATCTTCCAGTTAGTTTGCAGGCGATGAGTCACAATAACGTGGCTAAAGTATGTTGACCAGACCACACACTAGAAGGTGAAGAGACGACAACGTTTCGGTCCGTCCTGGACCATTCTCAAGTCAATCGACTTGAGAATGGTCCAGGACGGACCGAAACGTCGTCGTCTCTTCACCTTCTAGTGTGTGGTCTGGTCAACTTCCAGTTAGTTTCCCCGTCTCATCCCAAATCCTTATCCTGACCCCTTCCAAGTGCTATATAGTCGTAATCACTTGGTGCTTTTCCTGATAATTCTCTCCCTCCCTCCCAGCTAGTTTAAGAGAGTAATCAAGAAAAATCAGCTCAAGACCATGTAAGAAACTTTACTCATATTTCGTCATCCAAAAATTATATTTGTTGTGTTTTGCCGTTATTGTAAATTTTATGTAGTAAAAATGGAGTCTTATGCCTTCATCATTGTCACGTAACGATTGTATATCATTTGCTAAATTTGTATTCGTCGCGTATGTTGGCTTGCTTCCTGTTTATTATCAAGTATTTATCCCATTAAACCTTTAAAAATACTTGTTAATTTATTTTATGTCATCACCGAAACGCTTGGCAATCTAGAGGCTTCACCAAAAATGCACCATTATATATTTTTGATGTTATTACAAATATTAAATACTACATCTGTACTGTTGTTAAAACTACAGCTTCTTCAATGTAGTAGTTAGTCTTTGCTTGTCATTATTAAGTATCAACTTTATATTGATTAGCTTTACTAAATGTCTTAAACATCCCACATGTGTTAGCCTACTTCATTTAGCATGAAGGTAGTGGAATAGCCATTATACCTTTGAAATTTATGTTTTAACTATATTCTGTTTTGGCCGAAACGCTTTGCGAATTAGTGGCTTTGAACAAATCCACAAGGGCCGTGACGATGATTCGAACCTGCGTCCGAGAGCATCCCAGACGCTGCCTTAATCGATTGAGTTACGACATGGTCAAAAGGAGTTGAAACCAAAGTTCTACTGAACTTACTGGATCCTGCAGCCTCACCGAGACACAAACCAGGGCTTTACACAACTCCCCCATGCACTCGAGCTATGTCAATAGGCCGTTCTCCCTCTTTAGCTTTAATTAAGTGCAATCTCTGTGCCTTCACGTGCACCTGTTATTATCTGCATATGCATATTTATGAATTAAATATAATAATAATTAATTTTCTCGGAGGGACAGGGCAGATCTCATCGAAATTTTTAAAATACTTAACAATTGGAGGAAAAATTACTTCAAAAGTTCAGGTGGAACACAAACAAGGAACAACGGTTTTATGTTCAACGAGCCACAATGTTGGGCTGAGAACACGAGATGCTTTTTCACCCACAAGGTTATTAACCCATGGACCCGCTACCCGCCCAAACTGTAAATGCCAAAACTGTTAAATTTAAAGTAAGTACAACTGGAAGAGATTGTCAAGACAAATAGCGGGACCTTCGACAAGCCGACGGTTTACTGTCCTCGTAGAGGCCATTAGTGT
>WNGS01165523.1:1236343-1260553 GCA_020271785.1 Procambarus virginalis
TAGTGACCCTCAGGCAAATCTCTCAATCCAATTCAGAACATCATTTTCCAAATCACAAAATGCATTCAGGTAGCCATAACTATGGGACAAGGTAACTGACGTGTCTTAGCAGATATGTTCCCAAATCATCATTTTTCACATTGCACTTCCAGCCATCACCATCTCACCATCATTCTTAGGACCAATCACAACTTACCCCGTAGTGTACATTTCTCCGCAAATTCACATTTTTCGTAACGATCCATTGTTTATAGTCTCCCCTGAACCAATAGCCAGCGCCTCTCCAGCCACCACAGAAAACGTGCAAATCGCTCACAACTAACCCCATACTATAGCAACTCGCATGCTGCTTGCTCCATCTACACTGCCATCCTTAACTTCCACCCACACCAAACACAAAGTTACCCCGACGCTAACTCCCCTACCAACCACACAACGGGAACAAGCACGTAGTCAGATAGGTTCCATGTCTTTCTCGCAAGTCTAGACAATATCAGCATTTTCCTCTTGAAATGACTCTGAAAATAGTATAGCATATGTTTACATATACATATTTCGGTGTTTAGACTCATAAGAGTTTAGTGTTTTTTTATATATAAAGTATTTAATATAGTTTTGGTTGCAGCATCGGTTGTTGGAGATATAATGTCGTGTCGCGATAGCCGAGCCGAGGCCTGGAGCAGGGAAAAGAGCTTGAGTAAGGCCGGGGACAGAGAGCTGGTATGCTGGATGAGAGCATAAGATTGGAGTAGAGAAACGTGCAGCTCCGAATGCGGGCGGGGTCGAAGAGCTGGAATGCGGGATGAGAGCTGGAGGCTCGGATACGGCTTGAATCTGGCTGTCTGCTTCGTAGCGCGCTGCAGCGTCTTGACTTGTCGATGGTGTTGAAGATCCGCGGTATCTCTAGAGTATCGCACACTTAACACTATTTCAGTTAGACTCTGATGACAATCGATCAATTGATTGATTGATGAGGATTAAGCCACCACAAGAGGTGGCACGGGCATGAGTAACCCGTAGGTGGCAGAAGTTTGGAATGAATGTGGTCTCTGATCAAGTAACATCCCTGAAGCGTCTCTGGGTCTCTGTCGATGACGATCTCTGTAAACGGAATATATTACAAGCTTCTCCTCACATTGTCAAACTGTCTAACATGTCTGGTGACGCCTCTACACTTGCGAAGAGCACCCTCCCCACCTCCCAACATCGCCACACACCTCAACCCTCACCACCTCCCAAAATACAAGCAGGTGGCATATGGATGCGCCAAGACCGACGACACATCACCCGACAAAATCATTCACTTGGACAACCTAAACACTCAAATAGAATGCAAACACCCCTTGACTATGGCCGAAATCAAGATGTCTCTCATAAGCACTATTAAAGGCGGAGCTCCTGTGACCGAAGGTGTAAAACGTTCGATAGATACACGAGGGAAACACGATTCAGAAGAACCCCCTTCTAATGGAAGGCAACAGGGCTCATTCGGCCCGTTCGGACCCAGAGAGGCCGGATGCCCCCCCCTCCCCCAACATAGGCCCCCCAAGGTACAAATGGGGCTCACATGCCTTCTGTTTTGTCGTCACTCATTGACCTTGGCTCCTTGGGTGGCCAATCTACTTATCCATGTCGGAAACGTCACATAAAACCTTTTCGATCCATCTGCGCCGTTCCATCTGGTCCTCCATAAGCATAATATTGTCCCATAGTTTCGATCAACCAACACAGAGCCGGAGGGGCGCCATATTTGTTTACAGTTCTGCTACGAGACGGAAGCAGCAGAAGAAAAAAAACTAACAATAATCAAGCTTACCTTTGACTTTAAGGAAAAGTTGGTGGTGATTCAACTGTATAAATCTTTGGTGCCCCGCGCCTGGATTACTGAATCAAGCTATGGAGACCTCATCTTCAGAAAACACAGCTGCTCTGGAGAAAGTGCAACACCGGGCAACAAATATCATTCCAAAGCCAAGTCATATCTCGTACCAGGAACGGTTGAGGGCCACAGGGCTACAACACTGCACACCAGGCTGACAGGCCGGATCTCATCGAAACCTTTAAAATATTTAACAAATTGGAGGATGTTGATCTTGACAATTCTTCAAAAGGTTGGATGTAACACAAACAAATAGCAACAGTTTCAAGCTCAACAAGCAACAATGCAGGACTGAGAACAGGAGCTGCTTATCACCCACAGGGTATAAACCATGGAACCGCCTACCCGCCCCTTGACTATGTTCCGTAAGTGCCAAAACAGTTACATGTTAAAATCCATCTGGAAAAAATCATCAGGGTAAATGGGAGGGGGGGGACCTTTGACAAGCCGCTGGCTTCCTATCCTCATCAGGCCACTAGGGTATAGTGGCCTGCCTCGAAAAAGGCAGACCTGTGACGCCTCACGTGAAGGGGTCGCTGGGATGTGGGAGACGAGAGGTATACTGGTCGACACCGCATTCGTCGACAGAAGTCCCCGATTCTGCCCAGCGTCTCTCCGAGCCGTCAGACGGTACACTGGCGCCTACCCAACTCTTCAGGTCCATCACAGGCTTCTCACGGCTTGAACCAACACGGCTAAAGTCAGTCAAGCTGGCGTCAAGAGGCCACAGTGGACATGACGGAGCCTCAAACTACACTCAACTTCCCTGTGGCTTACTTGGACATCACCGGAGCAGACCACATCAGCCAGCTGGGGGCAGGCGAAGAGCAACTATCACTGGGGTAAATCCCTTCCCACCGTACTGTACTTGAACCTAAACAGGGGTTCGAAACGTCGTCGTCCCTTCATCTTCAGGTGTGTGGTCTGGTCAACTAAACAGGGGCTCTGACAGTTGAGTGGACAGCGCTCGGGATTGTAGTCCTCAGGTTCCGGGTTCGATCCCCGGTGCAGGTGGAAACAAATGAGCACAGTTTCTTTCACTCTGAGGCCCTGTTCACCTAGCAGTAAATAGGCACCTGGGAGTTAGACAGCTGCTACGGGCTGCTTCATGGGTGTGTGTAACAAAAAGGAGGCCTGGTCGAGGACCGGGCCGCGGGGACGCTAAGCCCCGTAAATCATCTCAAGATAACCTCAAGATAAGATAACATCTAAATACATATAATGGAAGCATTATATGAACTGTGAAAAAATGCAATCATTTTCAAATGACACAACACACACATCACATCACAACACACATCATCATCACAACACATGACTTGACAATAAAACACTAAACATCAACACAACACACATCACATCATAGCACCGCAACACTAAAACTTATTTTAATAATACGGTCCACAGTCCAATGGTGCACATAGGATGACCCAAGACTCTGGTACAATCCCATCGTCCTGTTTAAAAAAGACTTACACTCTAAAAAGCTATTATTGCTTGTTGTATTAATACTTGGATGTTGGTGCAGGTGTGGGACTGGAAGAAAGGGCGTGTCACCCATGAAGGTCGAGGCCACAGCGGCGCCATCACCAGGGTCTGCCTCTCTCCTGCCGGCAACATACTGGCCTCTGTGGGCAAGGACGGCGCTCTGCTCCCTCTGGAAATCCCCAAGCCCAAAGACGTGAAGCCTTCAGCGAATAACATCACCGCCTCTTCATCCTCATCCTTTCTACACCAGATGGGCGAAAAAGTGATGTTTTGCTATATGTTCCTTGCTGGTCGTGCAGTTTGTCCTGCTCGTACAGCGCTCTCTAATGAACAGATCCACAAGGGCCGTGATGAGGATTCGAACCTACGTCGAGAGCATCCAGAGCGACTGCCTCATCTAATATAATGCCTGAGTGGACACGCGGTGGCCTTCGTGTGATCATACTTGGTAAAGGAGGAAATGTAATATGTTTTCTCTCAGAATGTTCGGTAACTATGTTTATTGCTTGTGTGTGTGTATATGTGTATTAACACGATGTACTGAACGGGGGTGCAGAATAGCTTGAGCTACCTCATCCCTTTATGGGTATTTACCTCAATAAACTTATTTCAATTTCAATTTCCATTTTCTGTACTGATCACTATAATGTTTTGATCTGTGGGCTGGCCAGAGCCCACAGATCAAACATGACACACTTCATCATCGTCTCATCCAGACTTGAGAGATATACCATCTCTCATATTGCTGTTTGCCTCCAACATAGAGTTTGTGTTAGTTGGATAGCTAATTGTGTGGTATGATGGGCTCGAGATAGTTTATAGTGGTTGTACACCATGCACAGGTGTCCAAGTTAGATCGGACAGATTAGTGAGCAGTATAGTGTAGGAGCAGCAGGAAGGGCAACAATAATACTGTATCTGATTTTTTATAAATACAACAGTTTTGACGGACTTTTTGACTATGTGCTGTATGTGATTAATGTAGGTATGTATAGGTCAAGGAACTTTCCCTCGTATTTAATATTAATGTTTAAACTGTCTATCTGAAAATATTTGGCATGACGATTAGTTTCGAAATAAAATGTAGTCAAATTTAGTGGAGAGTTCATTGGTCCACATCAGACCTTACCTAACTTACTTAGTATGTTAAAATAAGCATCTTATAGCTTCGTAATTACAATTGTTACTTAACCTATTATAGGTATAGGTTAGGTAATAACTGTAATTACGAAGCAATAAGATGCTTATCTTAACATACTAATAGGTTAGGTAAGGTCGGTGCTTTCTATGAAGCTTTTCAGGGAAACTATTATGTTTAGTATGTCACCTATGCACTTATTTAATAAGTCAATATTGACTATACGAATTGGCGAGGACGGGTTGCAACGAGAGAATCTGTGGAAGCTCGCTAGATTTACCGCCTCGTTACTGCGTCATCCTTGCTACTACAGACGTTAGTGTGACGGAGCAGCTTCACCATTCCTCAGACACCAGTATCGGCAAACTCTAAGGCTTTATTACTTTTATTGTTTGTGAAACAATATAATATTAGATAGGACGTTCGTCGTCATACTGCATGCACACTAAAAAATAAAACAAGTGAGTTTCATTTCATGGCGCTCTCACATTTCATTTAGAAATATGTGTGGTATCATATCTCTTTAGATAGTATTTACATACTGCCTGTATTTCAGCCTGTGTCTTATTGGCGAGAAAGGAGATATAAGCCTGTGACTCGGTCACGTGTTCCTAGGATATCCTGATGCAACAAGTTTCAGTGAGGAGTTTTGCCACACGGATGCTACTATTTCACCACACAGCTAAGCTGCTATTTCGTTCTTGTAGTTTCATAGAACATTTCCTTGATTAATTGAATGATTTCTTATGATAAGATTTAATTTATACATGCATTTATTATTCTCATTTATGAAATTTATTATACAGTACATGCATTATATATTCTAACCTTATAGAATAACTCTCAAAGTCTGTGATGGGAAGTGGCTCTATAATTTACAGTTCATTTATTATACGTTAATAGATTTATTATATTCATCAGAATTTAATTGTATTTAATCATAAGATCCATAGGTCACTAGTTCTCTAAATTATTTATCTTTTTTAAAGAGTGGTCCTTCGAGCATATTAGAATTATACATTATTTTATTAACATATAATCTAGAGCAGATTTCCCAACACTCCTCGTCTAGTAATATATGTTAGCTTACTCCTCGTTTAGTAATATATGTTAGCTTACTTTGTTTACTTACTCTATTCTTAGAAATTAAATATTGAGCAACAAACTTAAAAAATCAACTAATACTAACATGAGATTTTAAAAATTACCTTAGTCAGCCTGATAACCCACACACTGCTAACTTCCTCAACTGTCTGAACTCCTGCATGCTAGTCCCCTTGATCACTAAACCTACAATCAAACAACTGCCTCTACCCTTAACCCCATTTGGACAATATAACCTTTACACTAACCTGGGAATAATCACTGATTACTAACAAAATTTACAAACTACATTAGAAACAAAAAAGATTAGCTTCAGACTACATATTGAAGTTAATGGAACTTACGTTTCTAAATTGCGGGATTAACTTAGTCATCCTTCGCTGGACGCGTTCAAGTGAATTTCTATTCATTCTATAGTACGGCGACCAAAACTGAACTGCATAATCTAAATGGGCCTAACCAGAGCAAGATATAGCTGAAGAACAACACCAGGTGTCTTGTTACTAACGCTTTGATAAATAAATCCCAATTTCCTATTTCCCTTATTTCGAACATTTATGCATTGATTTTTTGGCCTTAAATTCTTACTAATCACAACCCTCAGATCCCTGAAACTTTTGAGATGTTAAACACGTTTCGCGAGCGTTTTGGCGTTCGTATCCTGGCCCGGGGAGGATTGACCGGGCGCCAATCCTCAACTGTAGCCTCTGTTCACCCAACAGTGAATGGATACCCGGTTGTTAAAAAGTTAGGATCAAGGACTTGCCTGAAACGCTACACGTGCATGTACTTTTACAAGAATGTAAGAACGCTTGTATATGAATAAATAAATAAAATAAAAATAAACTTAGGTGTTCCTTGCCTGGGAGCCGGGCCGAGCCCCCTCACCAGGTTAGGCTGTTGTTCCAGTTGGTGTTACACACCACAATTTATTGAGTAATTTGGGGTGATTTTAATTTGTTATATTCTTCATACGAATACCCATTCACATCCCCATTTGACCACCCATAACACTTGCGTACCTGGAAGAGACGGCCTGTAGAGGGAACCAGTGCAACCTCGACCCCAGCTCTGGTGTCGTCGCCGCTTCCCGTCACCACAAGTTTCCTGAAGAAGGGGCCTCGTGTCAAAGCATTCACACACAAACATTTTACAAATAATCACTGAAAATAGGAGATTTTACCGTCAGTAACTATTATGCAAATTAACAGCAGAGATTACCGAAATGCAGATTTTTGGATCATGTGTTACACTTTGAACTGTAATGTTAATAAATCTGTAACCTTAATTTTTACTCTGAATAAGAAATGAAGATTGTAAACAGATCTTTGTATTTTGATTCATCGTCACTGACGAACGAACAGTAGAAACTATAAGGATGTCTAGGGAATATCCAACTGACGACGAGGTTCTTACCGATGTTGTGTCCCCTGACGAAGGCTTCGTGGGAGCTCCTGAGGGCGTCACGAGTGTTGAAGATGGACTCCCGATGCCTGGTATTGGCCCAGGAGCTTCCTGCCAGGGTCGTTGCGTCCCTCGTTACGTGCCCAACACGTCCCCTCGTCTCCTCGTTCCTTGCCAAGTGTCTTATGCCTTCCCTTGTCTCATCGTCCCTCATCACATGTCGTGCTTCACCCATATCTCTGCTCGTCTCTCCACTTCCTACCTCTGCATCTTGTGGAGTAACCTGGTGGCCACAGCTCGAGCTGGACGGGTGGCCAACACATGGCTGTACGATACATGTGTCCTCAGTACAATCAGTCGCATCCAACTGCAACTTTCATGGCTTCTCGTGGTTGAGAAGCGTCGCAGGCGGCGCATGTTTTCTGGTCAGACACAGTGCTGAGATCAAATGTTGAATCCGCAGAGTTATTATAAGAACGCGATACTCTGCTTGTGTTGGAACGTTTGTACTTACACTCCCTTATGCTACGGTTCTGAGCAGCAATCTGCACCACCCCTGTACTCTCATGGGCCGGGGAGTCAGGCAGAGAGGACGGACTGAGGCTCGAACAGGAAGAACTTGTGTCCGGATCCTCAAGTTCTGAAGTGGGTTCTAAAGCATCACATTTCACTATCTGACTAAGCGACAAACTTTTCACTAATGGTGAATTACATTCTAAAAGCCTTTGAACATCTCTGCCCTTCTCAAATATCGGAGAAATGGAGCTGACACTCTCCTCTTCAAACAAGCTTTCATGACTGTCGCCATCAGCCAAACTTGACTCTTCCTCGACCAGGCTGGTTTCATCTGGAGTTTCTACGTTGAGTTCGTCTACGCTCTCGTCCTGCTCGGACGAGTTGCTGGAGGCCTCTACTTCCTCCTGCCAGTCTTCAGCCTCAATGATCCTTCGTCTGGCCTCCTCCATCCACCTCTCGCCGAACACTGGCGCTCCAGCGGGACTTGTGTCATTATTATTATCGACACCATTCATGTTCCTCGTCACTCCATTGTTTAGTGTCTCGCCCACTTCATCGTCGTCATCTGACTGGCTGTCGTCTGGTGTTCCCTGTGAGCGGCTCGCCCCCACCAGGCTATGTCGCTCGTACACTGATTCAAAATCGTCTGTTTCAAATTCCATATTTTCTAACATTTCTTCGATGTCTGAGTCATTGTGTTGCTGAGAGTATGGTGAGCTACGAGCTGTCGCAGGTAGGCTTGGCCCTCGGCCTCAGAGTCTACCTCCAACGACGGTCGTCTTTCAACAACCTCAACAGCGTCCCAGATCTCTCCAAGCAACTCGTTGTCTCGAGTTAGACCACTACTTGTCTGCCCGTCTTCCGACGCTGAACTGTGGATCTTAAGGAAATTGTGACAGCTGTTAAATAACAATTGGTCATCTTCCGTCTTGTGTGCGCAAGCTGAGGAGCAGCTCGAGCAGTTATCTTCAATACTAGCCTCGGATTTTGATATGGAAGAGTTCTCCGGAAGGAGTTTACTTTTGTCTAAGACTTCGGACACCAGTGGCTCTTCCGCAGAGTCTTTTATAGCCGACGGTAAATTGATCTCTTCATTATCAATCACGTCTTTCAAATCTTTAGAACTGCTTTGAGATACAATTTCTTGACAGGAGTAAAGGTTATTTACAGTTTCAGTTCCCTTAGAATCAATTGCTTCTCTCAGGCCAGTAACATTTACATCCTCGTTGGATTCCTCTAGTTCCTGAATTCGTTTCAAGCCACTAAATTCTGATTCATCTGACAAGTTTTCGAGAAGTTTGTTGAAGGCCTTGTCATCTGGGAAGTCATCCTCTTCTTGGCCCTCCAGGTCCTGGCTCTGAGAGACGTCAGAGTCACTACAAGTGATGACACTTTCGTCGTGGTCTACAATATCATCGTTGTTCCATGCCTGGTTCTCAGCCTGCTCTCTTGCTCTCAGCTTCTGCACTCTGCTCTGGGCCCAGGCTTTAGCGGCAGGAGTAAGAGCATAGATCTTTTCTGTGCCGGTGTCCTCCACATAGATGCCCATGTCTGTCTGTGAGTGGGTGTCCGCTGGGCTCCTCGCCGCTCGTGCAGCCAACACCCTCTCACGAAGCTTCAACACGTCTGCAACAAAACAAAGTTACATCTTGCGGGATTCTGAAGTTTAAAAGATTCAGGAAAGTTGCTAAATTGCGTTATATTCATTTGAGTGGAATATAATTTTGTTATGAAATGATAAGAAAGATAAATCAAGGCGAAAGTTGGGTTGGTCAGTAGTAATTATCAAAAGAAGCCGGGAAGACTATGTAGCGTATGGTTGATAACTTTGTGATCACTTGAGGTCAGTCTTGTACCAACACTTCTGGTGAGAGTTTGGCCACTACTCTCACACCAGTTTTGGGTGATGGCGACATGAGTGAATGTAAAAATGGTTGGATAATACCGAGACAAAGATTAGTAAATAAACAAAATAGTTAGGTCGGGCCGGAGAAAGGCAGCAGGAACCCGTGAGAGGAAGCATCCCAGGTGGGAAAGCATCTTTAGGATGCAGCATCCGAGGAGATAAGAAATAATCATGAGGGGAAGATGCAGCATCCCAGAGGAGGCAGCAGAGTTACCATGACTCACCATTGACACAGTCCCGCTGGCGTTGGAAGTCCCGTTCGGCCCACTCCCTCCTGGTCCGCCTCTCAGCCTCCAGCCCGCCCTCGCTCCTGCAGGTGTAAAGTGACCTGACCTCACAACACAAGTGATCTTCTCACGCTACAAATAACCAGGATGCTTAACACTGAATAACTTTACTCAAGACTTCAGGCATAGGTTCCATAGACGTTCCTCACACATACTACCTCTCATAGATCTTTACCTGAATTTACCTGAAGCCCATAATCTCAATAGTCCTCAATGGACACAAGAAACCGGCGGGGTTGTCCTGGGTCCGCCAGTTATTCCTGAAGAATTTTTATTATATTTTTTTAGCTAATTTTGAACTGCAGGCATTCATGGCTTTAGTGGATATGCAGTTCGATGGATTTATTACCCACTGTGAAAAAGAATCTCCTGTTTTCTGTCCACTGTGGCATTATGAGCGTGAAGGTCACACTCCGAACATTCTCAATGACCACTTTCTTTCCTCTGAAGTCAAAGGTTCATTTGGTTATTCCTAACGTTTTTCCATTTTGCCTCAGCTGTTACGACGTGAGCACTATGTCCAGGGGTCATTCCACTATGACCCCTGAACACTCCACTACTTCTGACCCCTGAACACTCCACTATGACCCCTGAACACTCCACTACCTCTGACCCCTGAACACTCCACTATGACCCCTGAACATTCCACTACTTCTGACCCCTGAACACTCCACTACTTCTGACCCCTGAACACTCCACTACTTCTGACCCCTGAACACTCCACTATGACCCCTGAACACTCCACTATGACCCCTGAACACTCCACTACTTCTGACCCCTGAACACTCCACTATGACCCCTGAACACTCCACTATGACCCCTGAACATTCCACTACTTCTGACCCGTGAACACTCCACCACCCAAGCCAGCCACAACCAGCAGCACGCCGCCACCTACCAGGCCTCAGCGGCAGCACGGTCCACAGGGAAGACCGGCCGGTCGTCGAGGTAGGTGAGGTTGGCGCAGGTGACGACCAAGGTGTTCCTGTAGGCCCTCACCTCCCGCACCGCAGGGTTCCCCGTCAGCTGCACCACCCGCAGCCCCCGCATGCTCCCCAGCACCTGCGGGGAGGGCCGGGGGCGTGAGGGTCCGACACTAACGCCGCCACGGACACAATGATGGCCCGCTTTAGAAACCCGTCCACGGGTCCGGACGTTATTGGTTGTTAGGGCGTACCACCTTCAAAAGCAGACGACTATGGCTTCGTTTGCTCACGGGGGCTATGTTGGTTAGTGGGGCTATGTTGGTTAATTGGGGCTATGTTGGTTAGTGGGGCTATGTTGGTTAATTGGGGCTATGTTGGTTAGTGGGGCTATGTTGGTTAGTGGGGCTATGTTGGTTAGTGGGGCTATGTTGGTTAGTGGGGCTATGTTGGTTAGTGGGACTATGTTGGTTAATTGGGGCTATGTTGGTTAGTGGGGCTATGTTGGTTAATTGGGGCTATGTTGGTTAGTGGGGCTATGTTGGTTAATTGGGGCTATGTTGGTTAATGGGCTATGTTGGTTAGTGGGGCTATGTTGGTTAGTGGGGCTATGTTGGTTAGTGGGGCTATGTTGGTTAATGGGGCTCTGTTGGTTAGTGGGGCTATGTTGGTTAGTGGGGCTATGTTGGTTAATTGGGGCTATGTTGGTTAGTGGGACTATGTTGGTTAATGGGGCTATGTTGGTTAGTGGGGCTATGTTGGTTAATTGGGGCTATGTTGGTTAGTGGGGCAATGTTGGTTAATGGGGCTATGTTGGTTGAGGATGGATATTTTGGTTAAACACATGGTTAACCTGGCAACAAAGAAACATGGCAAGTTTCTTGGCCTATTCCTAGACAAGAGACTCAACTTCAGCACCCACATTCAACACATAACTAAGAAAGTCTCTAAGACAGTTGGTATACTCTCCAAAATCAGATATTATGTTCCTAACTCCGCTCTCCTCTCACTATATTATGTACTAATCTACCCCTATCTTAATTATGGTATCTGTGCATGGGGGTTTACCACTGCAAACCACCTTAAGCATCATCACCCAGCAAAAATCTGCTATCAGAATAATAACTAACTCAGCTTTTAGACAACACTCAGCTCCCTTGTTTAAATCCCTAAACTTGCTAAATATTAACTCCCTCCACACATTCTCTTGTGTCAACTACATTTACAAAACCCTGTTCTTAAATGCAAACCATGCTCTGAAACTCTCTCTGGACAGATGTAATAGGACCCATTATCACCACACCAAGAATAAATATATCTTTGATATCCCCAGTGTCAAACTTAATCTGTGTAAACACTCTATGCAAATTAAGGAACCTAGTCTATGGAACTCATTCCCTAGTGAATTGAAAAACTGTAAAACTTTTGCCTTATTTAAAAGCAAAACCAAAAAGTACCTAATTTCATCTTCTTAGTGTCCTACACTGAGCTTTAATTTGCTCTGTACCTAGTGTTACCCAATCTCCTAATTTATATGTATTTAACCCAAACAACCTTATCATTGTGTTCATTGCTGTCTTCTTTTATGTGCTAGCTATATGCTGTATTGTGCCTACCAATTTTTGTCAACTACCATTCAAGCTGTCATTGCAATCAATCTTAGCTACCGAAGTGCTTTAATATACTGTACCTACAATTTTCTCTCATCTTTTTTTTTCTTGCCATGTAACTCTTTTCATTTTTTTATAAATTTTGCAAGTATTTACCTACTTTAAATATTTTTTTTTAGATTAAGGACCTGCCCGAAACGCTGCGCGTGCTAGTGGCTTTACAAGCTTGTAATTACCAAGTTATGTATCCCCACATTCACAATGTACCTTCTTGTATATGTATAAATAAATAAATAAATAAATAAATAAATAAATAAATAAATAAATGTATTGTTTAGGAATCTATATTGGTTAGGTGTTGCTATATTGACCAGAGATCAATAGTGTTCAGGGAGCTAAATGGTTTAGGTGGCAATATTGATTACGGTCTATAGCTGATGACATGCCAACCTCAGTAACACGTAAGTAGTTAAGAGCTTTAGAACAAACCAACATTAACCCTGGCCTTACCCTCTTCACAACCACCACCATCGGTGTAACGCCCGTCTGGCTGGCAAGGAACTGGGGAAGACTTGGTCAGGTAGAGAGAGGTCTCTAAGGTGTTTACTGTGACGAGGTATATGTGGCTATGACCATCTCCGCCCCCAGAGCCTCCGGTTCCATGGGTATGTGTGTAGCACATGGGTATGTGTGTGGCACATGGGTATGTGTGTGTGACATATGGGTATGTGTGTAGCACATGGGTATGTGTGTGGCATATGGGTATGAGTGTAGCACATGGGTATGTGTGTAGTACATGGGTATGTGTGTAGTACATGGGTATGAGTGTAGCACATGGGTATGAGTGTAGCACATGGGTATGTGTGTAGTACATGGGTATGAGTGTAGCACATGGGTATGAGTGTAGTACATGGGTATGAGTGTAGCACATGGGTATGTGTGTAGTACATGGGTATGTGTGTAGTACATGGGTATGAGTGTAGTACATGGGTATGAGTGTAGTACATGGGTATGAGTGTAGCACATGGGTATGTGTGTAGTACATGGGTATGAGTGTAGTACATGGGTATGAGTGTAGCACATGGGTATGAGTGTAGCACATGGATATGAGTGTAGCACATGGGTATGAGTGTAGCACATGGATAAATTGGTGAGAAACTACCTGTGAGTGTGACATCTGAGTATGTGGGAAGTTCTGGAGTATTAGTAAGAGCAATATGACCCAAGAGGTCATCAGGGCATGGTAATCCAGGTGGGATCTTACAAGGGCAAGATAAATTAATATACTCTAATATATATTTTGTGTATTTATGTATAGTTGGGTCTAGGTTAGCTTAGCAACCCGTCCTCGACTCAAGTCCATTCCATACAGCGGTCGACCCCACAGACGCATTCATAAACTTTTACATGCTCTTCATTCAAAACTGGAATTTTCTCAAATGTCAATTAACATTATAATATATTAGCATAATGTGCATATCTAGGCATAGGTTAGGTTAGGTTAGGTGTTTAGTTTCATTTGGCGATTATTTGTATTTGTAGTACGTGGGTCAAGCATTTGCAGCGTTGTGGTTCGAATATAATTAGTCAGTAAAGCACTTGTTCCGGAAGTGTTCGAACGAAATCAGTTGCGAGTCGAGTGTAAACCAGTTTTCATTCATAAACAGTTGGGGGGTTTGGCGGGTGCATGGAATGAACGTTTGGCCTTTGTTGATGAAGACAAGCTGTTAACGGAAGTGAATGTCGAACTGACGACGTGAGTGAAGCACTGTTCAAATAAAGATCTAACGTCAGTTGTGACTCATTTGTAATGTGTCTTTTATTCATAAGCAAGGGTTTGACAACTGGGCAAACGATCATTTGTTTATGGGTCTGATACATACAGGCTGATACATGATACATACATCCTGATACATACATGCTGTATGTAAATGAAGAACAAAGTCCCAGGTGAAGTTCAAGCGAATGAATGAGCCACCAGAACTTGATAAAAAAAAAGTTTAAACACAAATGTTTTTTGGCGGCGCCACCGCAGCCGGCAGCGAGAGCCTAGTACACTATTGGGAACCCGAGTGTTACCTGGACCACGTCGGGGTGGTGGATGCCGTTGTGGGAGAGGTCGAGGCAGGAGAGCACGGGACAGGAGGCCAGACGGGCCACAGCCTCCAACTGTGAGAGACGGTTGTGCCCTGCCTGCAGCGTCTCCAGCCGCGGCAGCCCACCTGCAGGCACTGGCAGTTAACCTCGGCTACGCTATGCCACCTCTCGTCAAACATTAGAAGTATGCTTATGTATACATGGGTACGAAAACGACATTTTTGCTACTAGAAGGAAAAAATCCAAATTAATAATTCTCAAGGAAGTGAGTACTATTACGGTGGCCGAGTACCCCGTCTTGTAATGACATATTTTAAGGAATAAGTTACGTTAATTATCACCTACAGATGTGATCAATGTTGGAGATCATGTTGAAGGAGACGTTGAGTGTGACGAGGGACTGGAGACCCTGGAGGCCATTGAGGGAGGTGAGGAGGTTGTTGTGGAGGTGGAGGGAGCGGAGGTGCTGCAGGTGGTGGAGCCCGGAGACGCGCCGGATGCCGTTGTTCTCCAACCACAGGCACCGGAGGCCAGTGTACTCCTCCAGGTTCTCTATCTCCGTGTACCCTGAGGAACATGGAGACTCAACAGGTGCTCCCCTCGAGGTCGCACACAAAGACATATATCATGATGGAAGATTATTATATCTCATGACTATGCACCCAGTCATGCGGCTGTGAAAGTCCTCATCGAAGCTTCCTCATACATTAGTGGTTGTCTCCGCCAACAGTCTACGCCTCCACACATCTTGATGATTGTCTCCGTACTTGGTCCAATCTCACCCATTTATCAGAGACTGGCTCCATGGTTAATAGTAATTTTCTAACACTTCAGTAATCTACATAAGAACATAAGTACTCAGAGCTTTACCTTAACTAGTAACTTATGTTCTACTTTGATACACAAAAACACGGATTCAGTGAAGGAATAGCATAAAGTGTTATATTCTGCATTGAATTAGCAACTGTCAGAATTGTCTGTTTTCTCGGAAATAGTCGAGTCATCATGACCTCAGTATAGGCAACAGATGTTGACCATTTCCGTGTTGTGTTGTATTACATTACACGAAGTTACCAAGAAAATGGGAAAACTGAGAAAAGGCCAGTTTTTGGCAGGAAGTCTTATACCTCTTTATGTTGTGTTCGCTCTGAAGGGAATATTACACTTGACGCGATGATCAAAACCGTTCGAGTTGATAAGTCTTGCCTTTGAAATCAACTTGATGGAATGATTTTGTTGGTTATGGGTTCAGTATAAACAAATTTTGATAAGTCTAGTTATGGTCAGTAGTAACGGATTACTAATAAGATTAAGATGAAGGACTACATAAATCTTGAGGAAACAATACACGACGAATAATTACACCCTATACTACATCTAAAACAAAGAATCATGGCATGTTGTCAGTGAAATGCTAAGTCTCGGAAGGACCTTTTGACCAAATGAATGAAGTTTTAGTTCACAATGAACTCGGCCTGTTCACGATTGAATAATCTTTAATTTAAAACTGGTTTGTTGACACTTAGCATTGCTGCCTTTGGTGACACGGCAGCGGGTGCTAGAAACACGGGTCTTGAAGATTGTTCCTTCACAAAAGAAGTAGTTAGTATTAGTAGTAGTAGTAGTACTACTAGAAGTAGAATTAGTAGTTTTAGTAGCACTGGCCGCAGTAACCACAGTTGCTGCAACAAAAGCAATTTTGTCTACCTGTTACCAACAGAATGCTGTGTGAACAGGTCATACAGTGTCCTGTATCCTCACGTGAGGGGACACATACACGGTGACACGTGTCGCCACACAGTATAACAAGCACTGTAGGCTGTGCAGCATCTGCTTTCGACCTTTGATCTAACAGTTAAATTATCCTTGACCTTAAACGTAACGGCTAATGACCCTTGACTTTAAATGTAAGTATTAAATGCTAATTGACCTTCTGTTAAATGATCATTGACTTTTGTAACTGTCAAAATTACGCCAGAAGGATTGTTGAACTATGAATGAACGTCTTACTGACCTTTGAAGTGGAGATAGAGGACGTCGTTGAGGGCAGGGACGGTGTACAGGTCGTGTTCCTTACACAGCTGCTTGATGGCCTCCTTCGTCATCCTGACAAGAGACAGCTCAGGTCAATAAGATGCCTCCGAACCTCTAAAACAAGTGTCAAAACTACCAGACCATTATTTAAATACATTGTTCTCAAAACGCATAGTCAAGGAAAAAGAGGAGACTGTAACCGACCCATAAAAAAACCCACAAGGGACGGTTCCAGTCTCCTTTTACACTACTACTGATTACATAATCTATTAATACGATTACACTAAAATTAGTGTTAATAAAAAATACAGTTAACTAGACTAAAAAAATGCATGTGGGCTAAGACAAGATGAAAAATATGGTTAATTGTTAGATGTTGGTTAATAAAATCTTAGCCACGGTTGTTAAGTAATTAGACACTTGGATTATGTCTTAGTGTTGTGCCACCTGTGTCCCAGAGTGTTAGTGTGGCAACCTGTGTCCCAGAGTGGGGGTGTGGCCACCTGTGTCCCAGAGTGGTGTTGTGGCCACCTGTGTCCCAGACTGGTGTGTGGCCACCTGTGTCCCAGAGTGGGTTGTGGCCACCTGTGTCCCAGAGTGGTGTTGTGGCCACCTGTGTCCCAGACTGGTGTGTGGCCACCTGTGTCCCAGACTGGTGTTGTGGCCACCTGTGTCCCAGACTGGTGTTGTGGCCACCTGTGTCCAAGAGTGTTGTGTAGCACCTGTGTCCCAGAGTGGTGGTGTGACCACCTGTGTCCAGAGTGGTGTTGTTGCCACCTGTGTCCCAGAGTGGTGTTGTGGCCACCTGTGTCCCAGAGTGGTGTTGTGACCCCCTGTGTCCCAGAGTGGTGTGTGGCCACCTGTGTCCAGAGTGGTGTTGTGACCACCTGTGTCCCAGAGTGGTGTTGTGGCCACCTGTGTCCCAGAGTGGTGGTTGTGGCCACCTGTGTTCTAGAGTGGGGTGTGCCACCTGTGTCCCAGAGTGGTGGTGTGACCACCTATGTCCAGAGTGGTGTTGTGGCCACCTGTGTCTCAGAGTGGTGGTGTGGCCACCTATGTCCCAGAGTGGTGGTGTGGCCACCTGTGTCCCAGAGTGGTGGTGTAAGCTCCCTGTGTCCAGAGTGGTGGTGTGCCACCTGTGTCCCAGAGTGGTGTTGTGCCACCTGTGTCCCAGAGAGGTGGTGTGGCCACCTGTGTCCCAGAGTGGTGGTGTGGCCACCTGTGGTCCCAGAGTGGTGGTTTAGCCACTGTGTCCCAGAGTGGTGGTTGGCCACCTGTGTCCAGAGTGATGGTTTGGCCACCTGTGCCCAGAGTGGTGGTGTGGCCACTGTGTCCCAGAGTGGTGGTGTGACCACTGTGTCCCAGAGTGGTGGTGTGGCACACTGTGTCCCAGAGTGGTGGTGTGACCACTATGTCCCAGAGTGGTGTTGTGGCCACCTGTGTCCCAGAGTGGTGTTGTGGCCACCTGTGTCCCAGAGTGGTGTTGACCACCTGTTCCCAGAGTGGTGTTGTGGCCACCTGTGTCCCAGAGTGGTGTTGGACACCTGTGTCCCAGAGTGGTGGTTGTGGCCACCTGTGTCCAGAGTGGTGGTGTGACCCACCTGTGTCCCAGAGTGGTGGTGTGACCACCTGTGTCCCAGAGTGGTGGTGTGGCCACCTGTGTCCTAGAGTGGTGTTGTGGCCCCCTGTGTCCCAGAGTGGTGGTGTGACCACCTATGTCCAGAGTGGTGTTGTGGCACCTGTGTCTCAGAGTGGTGGTGTGGCCACCTATGTCCCAGAGTGGTGTGTGGCCACCTGTGTCCCAGAGTGGTGGTGTAGCTCCCTGTGTCCCAGAGTGGTGGTGTGGCCACCTGTGTCCCAGAGTGGTGGTGTAGCCACCTGTGTCCAGAGAGGTGGTGTGGCCACCTGTGTCCCAGAGTGGTGGTGTGGCCACCTGTGTCCCAGAGTGGTGGTGTAGCCACCTGTGTCCCAGAGTGGTGGTGTGGCCACCTGTGTCCCAGAGTGGTGGTGTGGCCACCTGTGTCCCAGAGTGGTGGTGTGGCCACCTGTGTCCCAGAGTGGTGGTTGTGGCCACCTGTGTCCCAGAGTGGTGGTGTAGCCCTGTGTCCCAAGGTAGTGATCATGTACATATATACAGCTCTGAGACACACATCTCACCTCCAGAAAAAAATTAATTTCCTAGTACATTTATTGTTTAAACCTATTGCCTTCTTCATGAGGTTTTAGTAATATCTGGGAATACTTGTGTATTAATTTTCACGAAATATAAATATTAATATGAACATTATTTCAACAATCTCTGCAATATTAACTCTGTAAAGACGTGTGCTATGATGAGGATCAACACGTTTCAACTTTTAATACCAAGAACATGTCCATGTTGCAGTATATATTTAGGAATTTGGCACATTATATTTTGATACAAATACACTAGGAAAAATAAAGTGAAGGTTAGACGTTATATATCGGGAACATGTCTCGTCATGACCCCCTGGCTGTGACTGTTGGTGGCTAAGCTCCGTCATGTGGGTGGAGGACCATGGTGGAGTGAGTGTGGGTGACTGATCTTACCTCGGTTCGTATTTAGTCTCTGACTGGTTGACTGTGTTGACAGTGTGCTGGGTGACTGTCAACCCAGCACCTCCTTCGAACATCATCCTCCAGGATAATGTTCTTTTCTGTTCTCCTGCTTGACTGTTACTCCTGCCAAGGATCAAATGTTCTTCTGGGTGATTTCCGATTAATTGCAGCAATTAATAATATTATTAGGAAGAACAAACAAGCTTGTCAACTGTTCTCGTCCTCAGAGAGAGTTTCCATGTCAACACCAGCTAAGTCTTCCAAGCTATGGTTGTCATGGCAACGGGGACGCTAGAGCTTCCAAGTTGTGGTTGTCATGACAACGGGGACGCGACGCTCAGCTGACTCGGTGTTGCCATCTGGTGGTCAGCAAACGATTTATTTCTAAACTAATATTCCCACTTTAAATATACATTGGTATTCCCAGGTGGTACTACGGCACAGAGTTTGTAAACATTGCTATTCCCAGGTGGTACTACGGCACAGAGTTTGTATACATTGCTATTCCCAGGTGGTACTACGGCACAGAGTATGTAAACATTGGTATTCCCAGGTGGTACTACGGCACAGAGTTTGTATACATTGCTATTCCCAGGTGGTACTACGGCACAGAGTTTGTAAACATTGCTATTCCCAGGTGGTACTACGGCACAGAGTTTGTATACATTGCTATTCCCAGGTGGTACTACGGCACAGAGTATGTAAACATTGCTATTCCCAGGTGGTACTACGGCACAGAGTTTGTATACATTGCTATTCCCAGGTGGTACTACGGCACAGAGTTTGTATACATTGGTATTCCCAGGGGATACTGCTGAGGTTATCTTGAGATGATTTCGGGGCTTAGCGTCCCCGTGGCCCGGTCCTCGACCAGGCCTCCTTTCTGTTACACACACCCCAGAAAGCAGCCCATAGCAGCTGTCTAACTCCCAGGGGCCAGATTCACGAAGCAGTTACGCAAGTACTTACGAACGCGAACAACTTTCCTCAATCTTTGACGGCTTTGGTTACATTTATTAAACAGTTTACAAGCATGAAAACTTGCCAATCAACTGTTGTTATTGTTATAAACAGCCTCCTGGTGCTTCGGAGCTCATTAACTGTTTAATAATTGTAAACAAAACCTCAAAAGATTGATAAAAGATGTACAGGTTCATAAGTGCTTGTGTAACTGCTTTGTGAATCTGGCCCCTGGTACCCATTTACTGCTAGGTAACAGGGGCATCAGGGTGAAAGAAACGTTTTGCCTATTTGTCTCCGCCTCCACGGGGACCGAACCCGGAGTCTCAGGACTACAAACCGAAGTCCACTCAGCTGTCAGCTGCCCTGTAAACAATTAATGTAAACATTGTAAACATCGGAACACATATTGTAAACATTACTATTCCCAGGTGGTATTGCTGAGTTATTTACATGACTTAGAAATAATTTTCGTGTTCGTGTTGTCAATGAAAATCATGAATGCCTAATTAACATAATTAGTTTTCATTAATTTATATATTTACGATAAATGTTAGAGACATTTAACAGAATAAACATTTTACACTACAAATGATGCTCACCGCAATTAACAATGTAATGTATGAATACCAAATGACTCATTGTAAGCTAAACTCGGCCTTTGGCGCCAATCACCTGTTTTGTTTTGATGTAACAGCGTCCTTAGCAACGGATTTGACGACCGCGTTGCCATGGTTACCGGGACGCTGCCGCATCAGCTGACCGCTGTGGAGGGAAGCTTGCAAAACGAGAGCATCGAATCGCGCAATTCACGCAAGGAAAACAAGCTTGTCTAACCCCTCACACCTCACACGGGACGTTACTGACGCGTGAGGCGCAGCTGGAGGAACGAGGTGTTTGGGGAGTTTACCAATGTGGAGTGAAGACTAGGAAGGGAAGGAGGGGAATGCTGTTTACTCACCATGAGAGTCAGGAAGATCAAAGACCTCCAACTGCTCTCTGCTATAGGGTTTACAGGTTGGTGGTTTGTTGTTGGTTGTGTGGTTGTCTATGTGGTTGTTGTGTGGCTATGTGGTTGTTGTGTGGCTGTGTGGTTGTTGTGTGGCTATGTGGTTGTTGTGTGGCTGTGTGGTTGTTGTGTGATTGTTGTGTACTCACCTAATTGTGCTTGCGGGGGATGAGCTCTGGCTCTTTGGTCCCGCCTCTCAACCGTCAATCAACAGGTGTACAGGTTCCTGAGCCTATTGGGCTCTATCATATCTACACTTGAAACTGTGTATGGAGTCAGCCTCCACCACATCACTGCCTAATGCATTCCATTTATTAACTACTCTGACACTGAAAAAATTCTTTCTAACGTCTCTGTGGCTCATCTGGGTACTAAGTTTCCACCTGTGTCCCCTTGTTCGTGTTCCACCCGTGCTGAAGAGTTTGTCTTTGTCAATCCTGTCAATTCCCCTGAGAATTTTGTAGGTGGTTATCATGTCTCCCCTTACTCTTCTCTTTTCCAGGGATGTGAGGTTCAGCTCCTTTAGCCTTTCCTCGTAGCTCAATCCTCTCAGTTCCGGGGCGAGCCTGGTGGCATACCGCTGAATCTTCTCTAACTTTGTCTTGTGTTTAACTAGGTATGGACTCCAGGCTGGAGCTGCATACTCCAGGATTGGTCTTACATAAGTGGTATACAGGGTTCTGAAAGTTTCCTTACACAAGTTTATAAAGGCAGTTCTTATGTTGGCCAGTCTAGCATATGCCGCTGATGATATTCTTTTGATGTGGGCCTCTGGGGACAGGTTCGGTGTGATATCAACCCCCAGATCTTTCTCTCTATTTGACTCTTGCATGATTTCACCTTCCAGATGGTACCTTGTGTTCAGCCTCCTGCTCCCTTCGCCTAATTTCATCACCTTACACTTTCCTGAGTTGAACTTTAGCAGCCATTTTCTAGACCACTCCTACAGTTTATCCAGGTCATCCTGTAGTCTCTGTCTATCTTCATCCGTCTTGATTCTTCTCATAATTTTTGCATCATCAGCAAACATTGAGAGGAATGAGTCTATACCCTCCGGAAGATCGTTCACGTATATTAGAAACAGGATGGGTCCAAGTACTGAGCCCTGTGGGACTCCGCTGGTGACATCTCGCCACTCTGATGTCTCCCCCCTCACCGTTACTTGCTGTTTCCTGTTGCTTAAATACTCCCTTATCCACTGGAGCACCTTACCTTTTACTCCTGCCTGTTGCTCCAACTTTTTAACAGCCTTTTATGGGGTACTGTGTCAAAGGCTTTTTGGCAATCCAGGAAAATGCAGTCTGCCCACCCTTCTCTTTCTTGCCTAATTTTTGTTGCCTGGTCATAAAATTCTATTAAACCTGTGAGGCACGATTTACCATCCCTGAACCCATGTTGGTGGTGCGTTACAAAGATATTTCCCTCCAGATGCTCTACGAGCCTTTTCCTCACGATCTTCTCCATCACCTTGCATGGTATACAAGTTAAGGAAACTGGCCTGTAATTCAGTGCCTCTTTCTTGCCTGTCACCCTTCTTGTATATTGGGACCACGTTAGCTGTCTTCCAACTTTCTGGTAAGTCTCCTGTTTCCAGTGACCTGTTATACACCTGTGTTCTAGTGTTCTGTGTGGCTGTGTGGTTGTTGTGTGTCTGTGTGGTTGTTGTGTGTCTGTGTGGCTGTCTCTGCGGCTATTGTGAAGCTGTCTGTGATGCAGTACATATAATTAATACTTGTACTCAATAGCATATAATACTACTGATTACAGGTAATCCTAATTACCCGACCAGTTAATATGAAACTCCTATAATTAAAGTGAGAGAGAGAGAGAGAGAGAGAGAGAGAGAGGGAGAGAGAGAGAGAGAGAGAGAGAGAGAGAGAGAGAGAGAGAGAGAGAGAGAGAATTAGAGAGAAGCAGTATTCTTAAGCTGTTGATTAGAAGGTGAAGATTCACCTTGACTCACCACATTGTGTGACTGACAGGTGAGGATGACTTAGTGCACATTAAGAGTAGTGATGAAATGTCTGGTGACGACATTTACGGTATTTAGAACTTTGTGAAGTAAATAAACTGTGTGCTGGAGGGTGACGGTGAAGCTGTGTGCTGGGGGGAGACTGTGAAGCTTGTGTGGGGGAGACGGTGAAACTGTGTGCTGGGGAGAGACGGTGAAGTGAATCTGTGTGCTGGGGAGAGACGGTGAAGCTGTGTGCTGGGGGGAGACGGTGAAGCTGTGTGCTGGGGAGACGGTGAAGCTGTGTGCTGTGGGGAGACGGTGAAGCTGTGTGCTGGGGAGACGGTGAAGCTGTGTGCTGGAGGAGATGGTGAAGCTGTGTGCTGGGGGGAAACGGTGAAGCTGTGTGCTGGGGGAGACGGTGAAGCTGTGTGCTGGGGGAGACGGTGAAGCTGTGTGCTGGGGGAGACTGTGAAGCTGTGTGCTGGAGGTGACGGTGAAGCTGTGTGCTGTGGGGAGACTGTGAATCTGTGTGCTGGGGGAGACGGTGAAGCTGTGTGCTGGGGGAGACGGTGAAGCTGTGTGCTGGAGGTGACGGTGAAGCTGTGTGCTGGGGGGAGACGTGAAGCTGTGTGCTGGGGGGAGACTGTGAAGCTGTGTGGGGGGTGACGGTGAAGCTGTGTGCGGGGGGAGAGTGTGAAGCTGTGTGCTGGGGGTGACGGTGAAGCTGTGTGCTGGAGGGTGACGTGTGAAGCTGTGTGCTGGTGGGGGAGACTGTGAAGCTGTGTGCTGGGGAAGACTGTGAAGCTGTGTGCTGGGGGTGACGGTGAAGCTGTGTGCTGGGGGAGACTGTAAGCTGTGTGCTGGGGAAGACTGTGAAGCTGTGTGCTGGGGGTGACGGTGAAGCTGTGTGCTGGGGGAGACTGTGAAGCTGTGTGCTGGGGTGACGGTGAAGCTGTGTGCTGTGGGGAGACGGTGAAGCTGTGTGCTGGGAGAGACGGTGAAGCTGTGTGCTGGGGAGACGGTGAAGCTGTGTGCTGGGGGAGACGGTGAAGCTGTGTGCTGGGGGAGACTGTGAAGCTGTGTGCTGGGGTGACGGTGAAGCTGTGTGCTGTGGGGAGACGGTGAAGCTGTGTGATGGGGAGACGGTGAAGCTGTGTGGCTGGGGAGACGGAAAGCTGTGTGCTGGGGAGAGACGTGAAGCTGTGTGCTGGGGGGAGACGGTGAACTGTGTGCTGGGGAGAGACGGTGAAGTGAATCTGTGTGCTGGGGAGAGACGGTGAAGCTGTGTGCTGGGGGGAGACGGTGAAGTTGTGTGCTGGGG
>WNGS01165523.1:1277775-1294940 GCA_020271785.1 Procambarus virginalis
AGGAATCTTTGAGGGTTCAGTAATACGCCAGGCTACAATCCTTTTGACCATGTCCCATAACATCATATTCATTTCCTTAACGGAAATGATTCTGACTGCATAAATGTGATGAGCGGGGGTACCGCAAGGGTCATTTTGGGGCCAACCTATTTTATCACATACATTAATGACAGGTGAGAATATTACAAACCACATCATCAAATTTGCAGATGACACTAAGATTTATGGTAAAATGGGAAGTGAAAATAAGATTGTGGCTTTACAATGATATCTAAATAAACTCCACAAATGGCGTTCATGTACTTTTTACGAAATGACTTTGCGTTTTCTATTGACAATTCTCCCTTCCACTAATGGGCGAACGACAGGCAAATGCTTTTTAATATTGAAAAATGCAAGACGTTGCATGTGGGACATAATAGTCCGCATCACAACTACCAAATTAACAACATTACCCAACAGCAGATTGATGAACAAAAGGACCTGGGAGTCAGAATCCAGCATTCAATGAAATTAATATAATATCTATGTATTGTTTGGTTGAGCTCACAAGCAGCATTAGTGAAGCACATCATAGTTGCCTATAGAGTTGTTCTATGAGAGTTCTCCCGTGAAAGTTCTACTGTGAGAGTTCATCTTCTTATGGGAGAGTTCTTCTAAGAGTTCTTCTATGAGAGTTCTTCTATTAGAAGCTTACCGTCTCCCCTCGCGTCACTCTGAAGCATCAGAAAACGAAACATTAGAAAATGTAAAAGATTCAGAGGGGAAACTCTCACACCACGTTAACAACACATTTTACAAACGTGATGAAACTTTATTAGCTATTAAATGTACACTATTACTTAATAGTGAATGGTAGAACATGGAGTAAGGGGTGATCATCTTAAGTTCTGGTTGAGTGTGCAACTTACAGCGCATTACAGTGATATGTTGAGCACGTCTCAACCAAAGAAAAAATGCCTTGCAAATGAAGGGTCCCAAACTGTATATGAGCTCCCAAATGGTAACAAGATTTTCTTCTCTACGGTGATTTAAACTAAAACTAGGAAATAACATAATAACATAAGAACATAAGAACAAAGGCAACTGCAGAAGGCCTATTGGCCGATACGAGGCAGCTCCTATCTATAACCATAATAATAATAATAAATAAATAATTAACATCATGAATTAAATTTCACCCACATTTATTCATCTTAAATATATAAATTTGTTTTGTTGTTTTTTTGCAGTTATTGTGAATTATTAATATAATAATAATAATAGTAACAATGTTTACTTTAGAAAAAGTCATATATACAAAATAAGTTAAAAGCAAAATGTGGATTTTCAGAGAGAGCTAGTATATAATGTGCCTAAAACCACTGCTGTGCAGCAGTAAAGCACTTTTTTCCTTTGGAGGGGGGGGGAGGGGAAGGATTGAATAGCCACTACGGGCTCACCATAGTCCGTGCTACTTGGAACTTCTTGTTCCAGGTAGCGAATCTTTAACAACAACGGGAGGATTGACTGGGCGCCAATCCTTAAATATAGCCTCTGTTCACCCGGCAGTGAATGGGTACCTAGTTAAACGATTTGGTGTGTCGTAATTTCAGGAGAAAATTAGGCTTAAGATCGTGCCCTAAGCGCTATGTGTGCTAGTGGCTTTACAAGACTGTAAGAACTCTTGAATATAAATAAATAAATAAAGCCACTACTACGCACAACGTTTCGGCCATTAAATAATAATAGTAACAATCTTTTGTGTCGGAGTAATATACACAGGCAACCAGTATATATTATATATTAGGCGTGTATCTGTGTCTCTCTCCCCCAAGGTCAAGATACTAATCACCCTCAACAGACAACTATTGTTGTTTGAAATTTAGCTCTGAACAAAAAGTTGCAAGTAGCCCAGGCTATGGTGAGCCGTAGTGGACTTACCTGGTACAGGAGAGGGCCAAGTAGCCCAGGCTATGGTGAGCCCGTAGTGGACTTACCTAGCACAGGAGCGGGCCAAGTAGCCCAGGCTATGGTGAGCCCGTAGTGGACTTACCTGGCACAGGAGCGGGGCAAGTAGCACGGGCTATGGTGACCCCGTAGTGGACTTACCTGGCACAGGAGTGGGGCAAGTAGCCCAGGCTATGGTGAGCCCGTAGTGGACTTACCTGGCACAGGAGCGGGGCAAGTAGCACGGGCTATGGTGAGCCCGTAGTGGACTTACCTGGCACAGGAGCGGGCCAAGTAGCCCAGGCTAAGGTGAGCCCGTAGTGGACTTACCTGGCACAGGAGCGGGCCAAGTAGCACGGGCTATGGTGAGCCCGTAGTGGACTTACCTGGCACAGGAGCGGGGCAAGTAGCACGGGCTATGGTGAGCCCGTAGTGGACTTACCTGGCACAGGAGTGGGGCAAGTAGCCCAGGCTATGGTGAGCCCGTAGTGGACTTACCTAGCACAGGAGCGGGCCAAGTAGCCCAGGCTAAGGTGAGCCCGTAGTGGACTTACCTGGCACAGGAGCGGGCCAAGTAGCCCAGGCTAAGGTGAGCCCGTAGTGGACTTACCTGGCACAGGAGCGGGCCAAGTAGCCCAGGCTAAGGTGAGCCCGTAGTGGACTTACCTGGCACAGGAGCACGGCTGTAACTCTGTAGGAGTCAACTCAACAACAAGCTGACATACCTCCTGTGTACTCTACATACTGCTAGGTGAACAGGCGCATTGGGTGATAGCAAATGCACCCAACTATTTCTGTCCCGCTTTGAGGATGAACCTGATTGTGCTACTTGAACCCTGTCTATATTGTTGCTAAAGACTACAGCTTCTATAGTAATGTTGTTTGCGTCTTTCATAATTAAAGTCACAAAGTTTTCATACAATTTGCCGAATTTCTTTAATAATTCATATATGTTAGCTTACTCCTCGTTTAGTAGTGATATAATAGCTGACTCCTTGTTGGAAATTTCCAACACTAAATTACTAATACAATAGGATGTATTTCCTGTACTAGGCGTCATAATCATCTAATACTTAATTACTAACCTTTAGTACTTCAAAAAGCAATTCTTGTACTAACCATTATATTTTAATAGTATTACTAACAAGTAGTGTAAAAACATTAATTCATATTATACTGCGTAGTAAGTATAACAAAAGTTTCCTAGTATTTATGGCCGTGTTGCGTCAGCTCACATGACTGAGGGAAAAACATTTACATTCGCGAGAATTGTGTTAAATTCTCCTTTATTTCATCATTCTTTTACAAGACTTATTAGCTGGTAATATATTCACCCTTGATGCAGTAATATAACATTGTTTGCTGAGATCACTTTACACAGTTCTGAACTGTTTTCACAGGGCATTCATGGAGGAATGAATTTCCCCCTTTAGTCTTTTCATCTGTGAACTTCGTTTCATAATAATTGTTACATAGCAAGAATTTAATTAATATTAGCTTTATTATGATAAACCTTGTCTTTATTATCTCGCATAGTTGGGCAAATTATAGGAGTTATTTTCTCCGTTCCAACACCTCGTGCTGCCGCACATGCGCGGGCAAGACAGAGAAGGGGAAGGGGAGAAGCGGCCATAGTTCTCAGAGTGCAACCCGTCCTCCCAAATTCAATAAGTCAATATTGACTTATTAAATAAGTCAATATAAGTCAATATAGTCATCAAATTAGTCAATATAAGTCAATATAGTCAATCTTATTTAATAAGTCAATATTGACTTATTAAATAAGTGCATAGGTGACATACTAAACATAATAGTTTCCGCTGAAAAACTTCATAGAAAACACAGACCTTACCTAACCTACTTAGTATGTTAAAATAAGCATCTTATAGCTTCGTAATTACAATTGTTACTTAACCTATTATAGGTATAGGTTAGGTAATAACTGTAATTACGAAGCAATAAGATGCTTATCTTAACATACTAAATAGGTTTGGTAAGGTCGGTGCTTTCTATGAAGCTTTTCAGGGGAAACTATTATGTTTAGTATGTCACCTATGCACTTATTTAATAAGTCAATATTGACTATACGAATTGGCGAGGACGGGTTGCAACGAGAGA
Source organism: Procambarus virginalis (assembly GCA_020271785.1). Lineage (NCBI taxonomy): Eukaryota > Metazoa > Arthropoda > Malacostraca > Decapoda > Cambaridae > Procambarus > Procambarus virginalis. Next base: position 1,281,823 of record WNGS01165523.1, read on the forward strand.
ATCTGTGGAAGCTCGCTAGATTTACCGCCTCGTTACTGCGTCATCCTTGCTACTGCAGACGTTAGCGTGACGGAGCAGCTTCACCATTCCTCAGACACCAGTATCGGCAAACTCTAAGGCCTTTATTACTTTTATTGTTTGTGAAACAATATAATATTAGATAGGACGTTCGTCGTCATACTGCATGCACACTAAAAATAAAACAAGTGAGTTTCATTTCATGGCGCTCTCACATTTCATTTAGAAATATGTGTGGTATCATATCTCTTTAGATAGTATTTACATACTGCCTGTATTTCAGCCTGTGTCTTATTGGCGAGAGAGGAGATAAGCCTCTGACTCGGTCACGTGTTCCTAGGATATCCTGATGCAACAAGTTTCAGTGAGGAGTTTTGCCACACGGATGCTACTATTTCACCACACAGCTAAGCTGTTATTTCGTTCTTGTAGTTTCATAGAACATTTCCTTGATTAATTGAATGATTTCTTATGATAAGATTTATAATTTATACATGCATTTATTATTCTCATCATTTATGAAATTTATTATACAGTACATGCATTATATATTCTAACCTTATAGAATAACCCTCCAAAGTCTGTGATGGGAAGTGGCTCTATAATTTACAGTTCATTTATATACATTAATAGATTTATTATATTCATCAGAATTTAATTGTATTTAATCATAGAAATCCATAGGTCACTAGTTCTCTAAATTATTTATCTTTTTTAAAGAGTGGTCCTTCGAGCATATTAGAATTATACATTATTTTATTAACATATAATCTAGAGCAGATTCCCACTACATCATGTTAGCCTCTTCGTTAGTAATATATGTTAGCTTACTCTTCGTTAGTAAATATGTTAGCTTACTCCTCTTTAGTAATATGTTAGCTTATTTCTTTGACTTAACTCTATTCTTAGAAATTAAATATTGAGCAACAAACTTAACAAAAATCAACTAATACTAACATGAGATTTTAAAAAATTACCTTAGTCAGCCTGATAACCCACACGCTGCTAGCTTCCTCAACTGTCTGAACTCCTGCATGCTAGTCCCCTTGATCACTAAACCTACCAATCAAACAACTGCCTCTACCCTTAACCCCATTTGGACAAATATAACTTTACACTAACTATGGAATAATCACTGATTACTAACAAAATTTACAAACTACATTAGAAACAAAAAAGATTAGCTTCAGACTACATATTGAAGTTAATGGAACTTACGTTTCTAAATTGCGGGATTAACTTAGTCATCCTTCGCTGGACGCGTTCAAGTGAATTTCTATTCATTCTATAGTACGGCGACCAAAACTGAACTGCATAATCTAAATGGGGCCTAACCAGAGCAAGATATAGCTGAAGAACAACACCAGGTGTCTTGTTACTAACGCTTTGATAAATAAATCCCAATTTCCTATTTCCCTTATTTCGAACATTTATGCATTGATTTTTTGGCCTTAAATTCTTACTAATCACAACCCTCAGATCCCTGAAACTTTTGAGATGTTAAACACGTTTCGCGAGCGTTTTGGCGTTCGTATCCTGGCCCGGGGAGGATTGACCGGGCGCCAATCCTCAACTGTAGCCTCTGTTCACCCAACAGTGAATGGATACCCGGTTGTTAAAAAGTTAGGATCAAGGACTTGCCTGAAACGCTACACGTGCATGTAACTTTTACAAGAATGTAAGAACGCTTGTATATATGAATAAATAAATAAAATAAAAATAAACTTAGGTGTTCCTTGCCTGGGAGCCGGGCCGAGCACCCTCACCAGGTTAGGGTGTTGTTCCAGTTGGTGTTACACTGTAAGCCTTACCACAGTTTATTGAGTAATTTGGGGTGATTTTAATTTTGTATATTCTTCATACGAATACCCATTACATCCCCATTTGACCACCCATAACACTTGCGTACCTGGAAGAGACGGCCTGTAGAGGGAACCAGTGCAGCCTCGACCCCAGCTCTGGTGTCGTCGCCGCTTCCCGTCACCAACAAGTTTCCTGAAGAAGGGGCCTCGTGTCAAAGCATTCACACACAAACATTTTACAAATAATCACTGAAAATGGGAGATTTTACCGTCAGTAACTATTATGCAAATTAACAGCAGAGATTACCGAAATGCAGATTTTTGGATATGTGTTACACTTTGAACTGTATGTTAATAAATCTGTAACCTTAATTTTTACTCTGAATAAGAAATGAAGATTGTAAACAGATCTTTGTATTTTGATTCATCGTCACTGACGAACGAACAGTAGAAACTATAAGGATGTCTAGGGAATATCCAACTGACGACGAGGTTCTTACCGATGTTGTGTCCCCTGACGAAGGCTTCGTGGGAGCTCCTGAGGGCGTCACGAGTGTTGAAGATGGACTCCCGATGCCTGGTATTGGCCCAGGAGCTTCCTGCCAGGGTCGTTGCGTCCCTTGTTACGTGCCCAACACGTCCCCTCGTCTCCTCGTTCCTTGCCGAGTGTCTTATGCCTTCCCTTGTCTCATCGTCCCTCATCACATGTCGTGCTTCACCCATATCTCTGCTCGTCTCTCCACTTCTACCTCTGCATCTTGTGGAGTAACCTGGTGGCCACAGNCTACACCCTGTTCCAAAACGGCATGTACCCCTCGCCAACATGTTCCTGCCATTTTCGAGGATGCAGAAAATGGCATTTTTTGTCCTAATTTTCCATATTTGCATATTCCTTTAGCGTAGAATTTGCAAATGTGTTTCCGGTTTTGCGTTTTTCAAGGTATTTATATCTGTGTCTGTCTTGTCTACCTCTTTATTGGAGCCATCTCCGCTTTCGTCCCAATTCCTTCATTTATGCACTCTGTCTCACTGTTGCTCACATCGTTTATATTACCTGACTCTGCAATATTGCTGCTATTATGTACTACAATACCCTCTTCCTCCACATTACTGCTGCGGTTCTCTAAACTATCTGTTCCTGGGTTGTGGTCGTTAACCAATGTTGTCTTATCCCAGTCCGCATATATCACTGGTAGCTTGTCTGTGAATGGTAATCTCTGTGACTCGGGAATGTTTTTCATCAGTTTAGTTATGTTCTCTAACATTAATCTGTCGTTCTTGCAAACCCAGAAAACTCCTTGCCTTTATGTGCATCCTGGAGATACTTCTGTACATCCCAGGTGGAATCTTATGTTACAAATGCAACACTTAACGCCTACATGACGTTTTCCTAGTGCTCCCGAACACTCGCCACACCTCTCCATTGTCTGATGTATTGTATTGTATTTGTAGTTCACTGTATGGATCACTTGTTGATGTCAGTCCTTTTAACTCTTTATAAAATTATATGTATATATATTTATATGTTTAATATTATAATATTATATGTATACCATATATTTGTAATATTATGTATGTTGTTTTGTTCAAAGTATATAGCAGGTACTTAGCGTAGGGTGGCGAAGCTGATCCCCGGTCGGTGCAGGTGACCTCTTGTTGGCCCAGGTAGATGTCACCAGTTTCCAGTTACTCGATTTGTAACCACTGATTGCCGCCTCTTGCCACTATTCTATATTTCTAGTATTCTATATTTATAATATTCTATGCACGATTTTCCTTCACTTCCAACTTATATGTTGTTGTGATACCCGTTCCACTTCACTGTTCCACGAATCACCGTTCACTATTTTTTTCTCATACACGCATGTACACAAAGCCTCGTGCACTGGCTCACATGTGGTCTCCCGTTTATTCTCTAGTTAACGCAAAGTTCTATTGTTAATGACTATTTTCCAATTTTCCAGCGGGTCACTATGCACTTTATGTCTGTAATCAGTAATCCATGGCAGTAGACCTAAGAAATCCCGGTTACTGTCACGATTTTGACGGAGCGCGCACGATGCGTCTTCCCCCTCCCTCGACCTCCCTCGACCTAACCTAACCTACCTAACCTAATCTAACCTAACCTACCTAACCTAACCTAACCTAACCTAACCTAACCTACCTAACCTAACCTAACCTAACCTAACCTAACCTACCTAACCTAACCTAACCTAACCTAACCTACCTAACCTAACCTAACCTAACCTACCTAACCTAACCTAACCTATTTAACCTAACCTAACCTAACCTATCTAACCTAACCTAACCTACCTAACCTACCTATCCTAACCTATCTAATCTCCACATCTCTTGTTCTCCACGACTCTTGTTCTCCACGACTCTTGTTCTCCACGACTGTTGTTCTCCACGACTCTTGTTCTCCACGATTGTTGTTCTCCACGACTCTTGTTCTCCACGACTCTTGTTCTCCACGACTGTTGTTCTCCACGACTGTTGTTCTCCACGACTGTTATTCTCCACGACTGTTATTCTCCACGACTGTTGTTCTCCACGACTGTTATTCTCCACGACTGTTGTTCTCCACGACTGTTGTTCTCCACGACTGTTATTCTCCACGACTGTTGTTCTCCACGACTGTTGTTCTCCACGACTGTTATTCTCCACGACTGTTGTTCTCCACGACTGTTGTTCTCCACGACTGTTATTCTCCACGACTGTTGTTCTCCACGACTGTTGTTCTCCACGACTGTTATTCTCCACGACTGTTATTCTCCACGACTGTTGTTCTCCACGACTGTTGTTCTCCACGACTGTTATTCTCCACGACTGTTGTTCTCCACGACTGTTGTTCTCCACGACTGTTATTCTCCACGACTGTTGTTCTCCACGACTGTTGTTCTCCACGACTGTTGTTCTCCACGACTGTTATTCTCCACGACTGTTGTTCTCCACGACTGTTATTCTCCACGACTGTTGTTCTCCACGACTGTTATTCTCCACGACTGTTGTTCTCCACGACTGTTGTTCTCCACGACTGTTGTTCTCCACGACTGTTATTCTCCACGACTGTTGTTCTCCACGACTGTTGTTCTCCACGACTGTTGTTCTCCACGACTGTTGTTCTCCACGACTGTTATTCTCCATGACTGTTGTTCTCCACGACTGTTGTTCTCCACGACTGTTATTCTCCACGACTCTTGTTCTCCACGACTGTTGTTCTCCACGATTCTTGTTCTCCACGACTGTTGTTCTCCACGTATCATGTTCTCCACGACTCTTGTTCTCCACGACTCTTGTTCTCCACGCCTCTTGTTCTCCACGACTCTTGTTCTCCACGCCTCTTGTTCTCCACGACTCTTGTTCTCCACGCCTCTTGTTCTCCACGACTGTTGTTCTCCTCGTATCATGTTCTCCTCGTATCATGTTCTCCGCGCCTCTTGTTCTACTCGTATCATGTTCTCCACGCCTCTTGTTCTCCACGTATCATGTTCTCCACGCCTCTTGTTCTCCACGCCTCTTGTTCTCCTCGTATCATGTTCTCCACGCCTCTTGTTCTCCACGTATCATGTTCTCCACGCCTCTTGTTCTCCACGTATCATGTTCTCCACGCCTCTTGTTCTCCACGCCTCTTGTTCTCCACGCCTCTTGTTCTCCACGCCTCTTGTTCTCCTCGTATCATGTTCTCCACGCCTCTTGTTCTCCTCGTATCATGTTCTCCACGCCTCTTGTTCTCCACGTATCATGTTCTCCACGCCTCTTGTTCTCCTCGTATCATGTTCTCCACGCCTCTTGTTCTCCACGACTCTTGTTCTCCACGCCTCTTGTTCTCCACGTATCATGTTCTCCACGCCTCTTGTTCTCCACGTATCATGTTCTCCACGCCTCTTGTTCTCCTCGTATCATGTTCTCCACGACTCTTGTTCTCCTCGTATCATGTTCTCCACGACTCTTGTTCTCCTCGTATCATGTTCTCCACGCCTCTTGTTCTCCACGTATCATGTTCTCCACGCCTCTTGTTCTCCACGTATCATGTTCTCCACGCCTCTTGTTCTCCACGTATCATGTTCTCCACGCCTCTTGTTCTCCACGTATCATGTTCTCCACGACTCTTGTTCTCCTCGTATCATGTTCTCCACGCCTCTTGTTCTCCACGTATCATGTTCTCCACGCCTCTTGTTCTCCACGTATCATGTTCTCCACGCCTCTTGTTCTCCACGTATCATGTTCTCCACGCCTCTTGTTCTCCACGTATCATGTTCTCCACGCCTCTTGTTCTCCACGACTCTTGTTCTCCACGCCTCTTGTTCTCCTCGTATCATGTTCTCCACGACTCTTGTTCTCCTCGTATCATGTTCTCCACGACTCTTGTTCTCCTCGTATCATGTTCTCCACGCCTCTTGTTCTCCACGTATCATGTTCTCCACGCCTCTTGTTCTCCACGTATCATGTTCTCCACGCCTCTTGTTCTCCTCGTATCATGTTCTCCACGACTCTTGTTCTCCTCGTATCATGTTCTCCACGACTCTTGTTCTCCTCGTATCATGTTCTCCACGCCTCTTGTTCTCCACGTATCATGTTCTCCACGCCTCTTGTTCTCCACGTATCATGTTCTCCACGCCTCTTGTTCTCCACGTATCATGTTCTCCACGCCTCTTGTTCTCCACGTATCATGTTCTCCACGACTCTTGTTCTCCTCGTATCATGTTCTCCACGCCTCTTGTTCTCCACGTATCATGTTCTCCACGCCTCTTGTTCTCCACGTATCATGTTCTCCACGCCTCTTGTTCTCCACGTATCATGTTCTCCACGCCTCTTGTTCTCCACGTATCATGTTCTCCACGCCTCTTGTTCTCCTCGTATCATGTTCTCCACGACTCTTGTTCTCCTCGTATCATGTTCTCCACGACTCTTGTTCTCCACGTATCATGTTCTCCACGACTCTTGTTCTCCACGTATCATGTTCTCCACGCCTCTTGTTCTCCACGTATCATGTTCTCCACGCCTCTTGTTCTCCTCGTATCATGTTCTCCACGACTCTTGTTCTCCTCGTATCATGTTCTCCACGACTCTTGTTCTCCACGCCTCTTGTTCTCCACGCCTCTTGTTTTGTACATATTGCAACAATTCATTGCACATTGCGACACTGGTCTTCAGAAAATATATTAACACTGACGCACTGTTACCAGGACGAATACTTGTGGCTGATGTTTTTTTGGTTATTTTGAACAAGATTGTTTTTGTGCGTTGGGGCGATGTTTTTGTTGTGGAGGAAAAAGTTGAACCCGGAGATGGCCAGCGTCCTCTGCCAGCCTGCCCCCACCACCACCACCTTCCCTGGGTCTGCCTGTAGAGTGGTGGTGGTGGAGAGGTGGTGGTAGTGGTGGTTGTGGTGGTAGGGAGGTGGTGGTGGTTGTGGTGGTAGGGAGGTGGTGGTTGTGGTGGTGTGGAGGTGGTGGTGTCAGTGTTGGGGCAGGAAAAGCCACGCCGCCCGCTTAGTGAGGGCTGAGCCAACAGCCCAGGAGCCGCCGTGGCCTCCACTCTACACCTACGCCACTAAAGGCCACAAAAACACTCTCACTGGTAAAGGTTTGATAATTTTAATCTCTTCAGTAACAAGTGAGGGAGGAGACCAGCAGAGCGTGAAGCAGAGGGTCGAGGCGCCGCCATACTGCGCCCTGGCGCGGTGCTGCCAGAAACCAGCCGCTGAATGTAGCGAGCTCCAGGACTAAATGTAGTTAATTTGTAGCAAAAGAAGCCCAATATTTTGTTTAGCGACTGCTACTTTTAACAAAATAATACATAAAGTATTATTCTTTGCTGAATAATACTCTATGTGTTAAAACGGGTAATATATTCCATACATTTATACTACATGAATTTAATGGTTTTATTAATATTATTAATGTATGTATTTAATAGAAATTGTGGTAATAGGGGTAACTTAATAATATTTGGTGCATGAAGCATAATTATATGAGGGAAGTCCCTCCAGGTCTTCACAAGAAGGTCTCCCTCTGCACACACGTCCTCATTCTTGCATATTGCAGGATCACATCTTAACATACATGTGGGTGGTTGCAATGATGATCAACAAGTCGCGGTTCTTCAAGATATATTTTGATTCTCAAGATTCATGTCAAAATCTCCAGTCTTATTCTATTTTTCAGTTTTGTAGTTAGTTTAGTTCATTTATTATGCACCCCATACCCATGTTGTGGGCGGTAGTGGAAAGGGTTACAGAGGCACATAATGGGCTCAGGGACTGAACCCCACAATTCATTTAGCTAAGCAAGTTACAATCTTGATGAGCTAGTTACAAAATTCAATATAAGTCGTCACATCAACAATGGGTTCGAGATCGACCTCAAGTACAGGTTCTAAATTAAGCAACTGACATATGTGGAGAGATAGTGTCAAAATTTATATGTTTGTCCTGCACACCGCCCCCCATCCTGTGGGCAGCGGTGGATAGGTTACACCGCCCCCCCATCCAGTGGGCAGCGGTGGATAGGTTACACCGCCCCCCCACCCAGTGGGCAGCGGTGGATAGGTTACACCGCCCCCCCATCCAGTGGGCAGCGGTGGATAGGTTACACTGCCCCCCGTCCAGTGGGCAGTTGTGGATAGGTTACAATCACTCAGTTACTACCTACAGTTAGCAAACTGGGGATATTTGGCTAAAATTTATGGTGGCAGATCATTTTGAATGAAATATTGACACATCGTTGGTACATTGGTTAAAGAATTGTCTCTGAATTCCCGTATCTTTTCGCACTCCATCACATAGTGACGGAGGGTGTGCGAATAATTTTGTTGACAGTTTACATTTGGTCAGGTCTACATCGGCAGATAATGAGAATTCCCAGAGATACTTGTAACCGAGTCTAAGCCGAGCAGTAGTAACATCTAGAAGTCTGCTGATTTTATTGGATGAACCATAGATGTGTGGCTCCTCTTGTATGATTATAGATGGAATTACTGGTTTTGTAGAAACTATTTCTTATCAACAACGTTCTTGACAGCTGTTGCTTTGGTTCAGATTGGCGATTGATATTGGAATTTGTCCCTCACAATCCTTGGCGCAGTCACTGATTAACAATAGACGGGGAGGGGGTCAGGTTTTCAGCTAGAACCAGTGGAAGTTGACGTGTGACTAAGGCATATGTGAGGTGCCAACTTGTTCTTCACCTTTGTCAAAGTTCTAACATTACGATGAATGCGGGAAAGAAGTTCTTTGCAAGCTCTCGCTGAACAGTTATGGCATCTTTGCTGAACATGTTGAACCTGTTCCTAGGTTAGAACCTTGTCAATCATCAATTAATCAATGTTTATTCGAAGGAATGTGTGTGCAGAAAGAAGAGAAGAGTGAGGCCCAATAACAGGGGCAGGTGGTCCACACACTGATGATACACACACTCTTACACAAAGCGTTTCGGCCAAACAAAAGTTTCGGAAGCGATTGTGTTGTCTGTAAAGGGTCAGAAATGTAGAAAATTCGCCAAATCCACTTTTTCCAGAGGCAGATAAACGGAAGTTTTCTGAGTCAGTGTGAAGACTACACTGATCATTTGTTGATAAAGTAAATTAGTCCTTTCAAAACCATTTAGCATTACTTTGAAGAATGTGAAGTATAAAGCCCAATGTCAGCGGTCAGAGTAAATTGAAAATTGCCGCCTTGCAACATGAGGCTGCGATAAACCTGTTTATCACAAGAGGCAGAAGCGATTTGGCAATGAGTTCTCACTAAAAAGTTAAATGATCAAGATCAAAAAATGATTTAAATGGGTTAAATGATCCCCGTTGACCTGAAAGCCGCTCTCTACTACTCTTCCTTGCCAGTCTTCGACTTCCTAAGGTATCGGTAATGATGGGAACATTGTTCCCATAATGTTTACCCTTCAGTAAATCCACCGTGGGCGCCCAGGATGCGTCTCAAGATTGGTAACCTCTCACGTTCAGATCGAATTCAATATCCAATTAGGGATTAATAAGGTATTACGGACAATTTAAAAAGGAATTGTATGATAAATTATATATATTTAACTTTGTGTCTTTTCAAAACGTTTTAATATTACATTAAAAATGCACCAATAATCATTTATTGTCTTCTTATTAGTAGCACAAATTAGTCCAGATTATTTTAAAAGTAGCCCAAAAAGTAGCACGTTCATAAATTCATAATTTAGTAGCGCTGGGCTTTCAAAAGTAGCCCAATTTTGACAATAGTTGACCAAACAATGGATGCTACTGTTGTCCCGCCTAGCAACGCCGCCACGACAAGTGAGCTGCTGTAAGATGAGAGTCAAGTCTATTATGACGACAACAAGAGATCGAAGAGGGTTGGAGGAGGGAGCTGCAGGCACTTATAATGCCAGAGTCTCGGCCCTATAGCTGGCCCGGAAGTGTGGCCTCAGTCACCTGCTGTTGTCTCAGGGATAATTTATATAAGCTTCCCCTCAACAACGATGAAAATGATGAAAATTCTCAGCGATGAAAATGGGAATTTAAAAAGTAATGCCATACTCCAGAATTAATAGGTTACGATAGTAACTCATTACCGCAAAATTTGATTCTAATATGAAATCCATTATCCAAAATTGGGAGGCAAATGTGACGTCACTGTACCATAAACAGGATGTTAAAAACGACGTCATCAGCTAAAATGTATTAACTAAGCGACATCGTAGGTAAACAAGTGACGTCACAGTGACGTCATCCAGGAAATAAATACTAACCAATGAGGACACACCTGACAAAGGGGAGGTGATAAGTGACGTCATAAAAGCGGGAACATACTCTGTACCTGGACCCGTATTTCCTGTATTTGATATACGTGAATGATCTCCCAGGCGGTACAGTCTCATTCCTCTCAATGTTTGCTGATGATGATACAACTATGAGCAGGATCAAGACAGAGGAGGAAAGCAAGAGGCTTCAAGAAGACCTACCTTACCTTGAGGTTACCTTGAGGTGCTTCCGGGGCTTAGCGTCCCCGCGGCCCGGTCGTCGACCAGGCCTCCTGGTTGCTGGACTGATCAACCAGGCTGTTGGACGCAGCTGCTCGCAGCCTGACGTATGAGTCACAGCCTGGTTGATCAGGTATCCTTTGGAGGTGCTTATCCAGTTCTCTCTTGAACACTGTGAGGGGTCGGCCAGTTATGTCCCTTATGTGTAGTGGAAGCGTGTTGAACAGTCTCGGGCCTCTGATGTTGATAGTTCTCTCTTGAACACTGTGAGGGGTCGGCCAGTTATGTCCCTTATGTGTAGTGGAAGCGTGTTGAACAGTCTCGGGCCTCTGATGTTGATAGTTCTCTCTTGAACACTGTGAGGGGTCGGCCAGTTATGTCCCTTATGTGTAGTGGAAGCGTGTTGAACAGTCTCGGGCCTCTGATGTTGATAGTTCTCTCTTGAACACTGTGAGGGGTCGGCCAGTTATGTCCCTTATGTGTAGTGGAAGCGTGTTGAACAGTCTCGGGCCTCTGATGTTGATAGAGTTCTCTCTCAGAGTACCTGTTGCACCTCTGCTTTTCAACGGGGGTATTCTGCACATCCTGCCATGTCTTCTGGACAAACTAAAGGAATGGTCGAACGAATGGTTGTCAGAATTTAACCCGAACAAATGTAAAGTAATGAAGATAGGTGTAGGGAGCAGGAGGCCAGATACAAGGTATCATTTGTGAGATGAAATCCTTCAAGAATCAATAAGGAAGATATGGGGGGGGGGGATGATATCACGCCAGACCTGTCCCTTGCAGCTCACATCAAGAGAATATCATCAGCGGCATATGCTAGGGTGCCAACATAAGAAGTGTATTTAAAAACTTGTGTAAGGAATCATTTAGAACATGCACATCACATATGTCAGACCAATCCAGGAGTATGCAGCTACAGTGGGGACTCCATAACTAGTCAAGCTCAAACCTAAACTTGAGAAGGTTCAAAGGTATGCCACCAGACTAGTACCCGAGCTGAGGGAGTATGAACTAAGAAGAGAGACTACGGTAACTAAACCTCACGTCGTTGGAAAGCAGAAGAGTTAAGGGAGACATGATCACCACATACAAGATTCTCAGAGGATTTGATAGGGTAGATAAAGACAGTTTGTAGTTGATAGGGTAGATAAAGACAGGGGTGTGGAAACTGTGTACCCACATGAGCCACAAAGACATTCGAAAGAGCTTTTTTAGTGTCAGAGATGTTAATAAATGGTCTACACTAGGCAGTGATGTGGTGGAGGCTGACTCCATACACAGTTTCAAAGTAAATATAATAGGAGCCCAACAGACTCGGGAACCTGTACACCAGTTGATGAACGGATGAGAAGCGGGACCAAAGAGCCAGAGCTTAACACCCAGCAATTACAATTAGGTGAAGCTATTGAGTAGTTCTGCTAACGGAATTTAGGTTAGGTTAGGTTAGGTTAGGTTAGGTTAGGTTAGGTTAGATTTACTTCATCTGCGTTGACACCTCCCAGAGCTAATTGTTCCTGAGCCTGAGACTGACAGCTCCGTGTTCCTGAGGCTGACAGCTCTGTGTTCCTGAGGCTGACAGCTCCGTGTTCCTGTGCCTGAGACTGACAGCTCCGTGTTCCTGTGCCTGAGACTGACAGCTCCGTGTTCCTGAGGCTGACAGCTCTGTGTTCCTGAGGCTGACAGCTCCGTGTTCCTGAGGCTGACAGCTCCGTGTTCCTGAGGCTGACAGCTCCGTGTTCCTGAGGCTGACAGCTCTGTGTTCCTGAGGCTGACAGCTCCGTGTTCCTGAGGCTGACAGCTCCGTGTTCCTGAGGCTGACAGCTCTGTGTTCCTGAGGCTGACAGCTCCGTGTTCCTGTGCCTGAGACTGACAGCTCCGTGTTCCTGTGCCTGAGACTGACAGCTCCGTGTTCCTGAGGCTGACAGCTCCGTGTTCCTGTGCCTGAGACTGACAGCTCCGTGTTCCTGAGGCTGACAGCTCCGTGTTCCTGAGGCTGACAGCTCTGTGTTCCTGAGGCTGACAGCTCCGTGTTCCTGAGGCTGACAGCTCCGTGTTCCTGTGCCTGAGACTGACAGCTCCGTGTTCCTGAGGCTGACAGCTCCGTGTTCCTGTGCCTGAGACTGGCAGCTCCGTGTTCCTGAGGCTGACAGCTCTGTGTTCCTGAGGCTGACAGCTCCGTGTTCCTGTGCCTGAGACTGACAGCTCCGTGTTCCTGAGGCTAACAGCTCTGTGGATCCTGAGGCTGACAGCTCTGTGTTCCTGAGGCTGACAGCTCCGTGTTCCTGTGCCTGAGACTGACAGCTCCGTGTTCCTGAGGCTGACA